>JADRCH010000099.1:2688369-2934600 GCA_019843965.1 Rhynchomys soricoides | reverse complement strand
CTTTGTCTTAGATTAGTGGGTCAGAGGTGAGCTCTCAGCTTCTGTGCCAGTTCCATGATGATGATGAACTCTAACTCTCAAAAGTAATTAGTTTAAGAAGGTGCAACTGTCAGTGTCTCATGTCTCGTATCATCTTTCTTAAACTTTTAACTTGTATCATATCTCATTCTGAAGCAGAATGAACTTAACAGAATTCATCAAGAAAGATAAGTCTTTTTAATGGCTCCCTCCTCTATGGATCTCTACTATAGTATAACTATAAATGAAATAGCATTAAAGCTGTATATAGTGACTATTTCCTATAATTCTTGCACTCTGAGAGAATGAATCAGAAGCATTACAGTTAGGTGGAATCTAACTAAGGCTATTCAGTGAGTC
Source organism: Rhynchomys soricoides (assembly GCA_019843965.1). Taxonomy (NCBI): domain Eukaryota; kingdom Metazoa; phylum Chordata; class Mammalia; order Rodentia; family Muridae; genus Rhynchomys; species Rhynchomys soricoides. The sequence goes on along the minus strand of JADRCH010000099.1, from coordinate 2,934,222 downwards.
TGTCTAAGACAAAACCAAGCCAATAACAAATGAGTTGAAAAGTAAATCAGAGCATCATTGTGCTAACAGTTCGGACATCCACTTCTTTATCCAAGAAACAATGTCAATGATAGCATAAATGAAATGCCATAAACAGATATGGGTAAAGAAATAGATAATGAGAAAATCTGCATTAAATTCAGTCACTTTATATTTAAACCTGGCTACTTCCAATCTTCTTGTTGCTATATGGCTATAAGCAAGCCACTATCTCTCAAATTTGCCTATACAGATGCAGGAGAATAGCTTTTCTTAACACATGAAATAAGGAGCAATAGTCAATTCTTTATTGATACACTAAAGGCTCACCACACAATATAAGTCATTCAAAATACTAATAATCGTTAAGGAAATTAAAATACAGCAACAAACAAGCCAGAACATGCTAACTTGATAACTAGATGAATTTTTATTTTCCCATTAATTTACATATTTATTCATTTTACATCTCGACCATTGCTCCCATCCTGATCCACTCTCACAGAATCCCTTCTCCTACTCACCTTCCCTTCACCTCTAAGTTAGTAGCCACTTGTAAGTGACACCTCAAGTCTCTGCAGGGTTAGGCTTATCCTCTCCCACTGAGGCCAGACAAGGCAGCCCAGTTGGTGAACAGATTCCACAGATAAACAACAGCTTTAGGGACAGCCTCAGCTCTAGTTATTGGGGGAACCCACATGGAGACTGAACTGCAGGTCTGCTACTTATATGCCAGGATGCATCAGTACAGCCTGTTTATGCTTTTTGGTTGGTAGCTCAGTCTCTGAGTGCCCCAAAGAGTTCAAGTTAGGTGACTCTGTTGATTTTTCTATGGACTTCCTATAAGCTTCAGAGCCCTCAATCATGCCCCTAACTCTTCCGTAAAAGTCCCTGACCTTGCCACCTCCTCAACCCCGGTCAGTTGCAGAATTCCATTCATTTTCATGGCCATTTAGACATCTTCCCTGTCCTCCCCCATGCCTGATCCTGAACTCCCCATTCCCCTCCTCATTCTACATCCTTGCCAGTTCCCTCCCTCCACTTCCCTCTTATGATTATTTTATTGCCCTTTCTATGTTAGATTTAAACATCCTTTCTTGGGCCTTCCTTTTTGTTTAGCTCCTTTGGGTCTGTGGAGTACAAGATGGTACCTGTATTGTATGGCTAAAATCCTCTTATAAGTCAGTACATATCATACATGTTCCTTTGGGACTGGGTTACCTCACTCAGGATGATATTCTCAAGATTTCTCCATTTGCCTGAAAAATTCATGATGTCTTGGTTTTTCATAGCTAAATTGTATACCACTGTGTAGATATACCACATTTTCTTTATCTATTCTTCAGTTGAGGGACATCTAGGTTGTTTCTAGTTCCTGGTTATTATGAACAAAGTTGCTATGAACATAATTGAGCAAGTATCTTTGTGAGATGGTAGAGCATCTTTTGGGTAAATGCCCAGGATTCATATAGCTGGTTCTTGAGGTAGAACTAGTACCAGTTTTCTGAGAAAAGGCCAAATTGATTTCAAAAGTGGTTGTATTCCCACCAGCAATGGAGAGATGTTGTCCTTGCTCTAATCCTCTCCAGCATGTGCTATCTGTTGAAGTTTTGCTCTTAGTCATTCTAATGGCTGTAAGATGGAACCTTATAGTTGTTTTCCTTTGCATTTTCCTGATGACTAAGGATTTTCAACATTTATTTAACTGCTTCTCTTGTTGAGAATTCTCTGAGGAACCCAAGTGTCAAAGGGAATGACTTTATCTCTGACTCACTACATTGGGGATATGGAACTGGAAGAGGCCATCTCCTATAACCAGAAAGAATCCTCAGTGGAAACATAGAGAAACCAACCCACTCACAAAATTTTCAACCCAAAATGTATTCTATCTAAAAATAATGCAGGCACAGTGGAGGAAGCAGAGACAGAGGTAATGGCCAACCAATATTCAGACCTACTTGAGACTCATCCCATGTGCAAGTGCCATCCCAAACACTACTGATGATACTCTGTTATGCTTACAGACAGGAATCTGTTGTCCTCTGAGAGGCTCCCCCAGCAGCTGACTCAGATGGATGCAAACACCTAGAGCCAAACAATGGATGGAGCTTGGGGACTCTTATGGAAAAATAAGAGGAAGGATTGTGGGCCCCAAAGAGATAAGAACTCCACAGGAAGACTAATAGAGACAACTAACTTGGTACTCTTGCAGAACTCAGTCTGAACCACCAACCAAAGAATATACATGGGCTGGACCTAGACCTCCCTGCTTATATGTAGCAGATGTGCAGTTTGGCAATCATGTAGATCCTGAACAACTGGATTGGGGTATGTTGTTTGGCCTCAGTAGAAGAAGAAGTGCCTAGCCTCAAAGAGACTTGAAGAGCCAGAGTATGGGGGATAACCAGAGGACCCCCACCCTCTTAAAAGGTAAGGGAATGGGGATGGAAGAAGCATTGTGGGAGGTGGTAACTGGGAGGGGGACAGTAAATAGGATATAAAGTGAATCAGTAAAAATAATATTATTAATAATAATTAATTAAATTTATAAAAAGAGTCCACGAGCTCTCTAGTCTTTGGCTGTGGGTCTCTACAACTGTTGCAGTCATCTTCTGGGTGGAATCTTTAAGAGGTCAGTTTTGATAGTATCCTGTCTACAGCATATCAGAATATCATTAATATAGTCAAGGATTGGTGCTCACCTATGGGATAGTATTAGCTTCCCAGTCCCTCCAACTCTGTTCCATCTTTGTCCATGCATTTCTTATAGACAGGACTAATTTGGGGTTGAAAGTTTATCTTTATCTCTACTGCTGAGGTCCTGACATCTTCTGTTTCATATCTCCACTGATATACATCTCAGCTAGAGTCACCTATATTGACTCTTGGGAACCTCCCTTTTCCCAGGTCTCTGGTATCTCATAGAGTCCACACACCTCCCAACCCTGACCCAATCATCTGTAAAGTTCCATCCATTCTCCTGACCTTCTGGGCTTCTCTGCTGTCTCCTCGACATACCTAGCCCTGTCCCCCTATTCTGCTCATAGGCCCTCTCCCATATAGGTCTCTCCCTCCCTTCCTCTGCCTCCCATGATGATTTTGTTCCTTCTTCTAAATGGGTTTGAAGTATACTCACTTACTTTTTAGTTATTAATTACATATTTATTTTGTGATGCTGAGAAGCAAATCTAGAACTTAGTACATCCTAGCCAAGAAATCTACAAGCTAAATTCCAAGACCATATCTGGATCCTTTGGTGTTTGTACTTATTTTATTTGTGATATTTTGGGTGTTATTTGTGTTTTGTTTTGTTTTGTTTTTCTTGCACTAGAGTTTTATAGAATAGCACATAATGACCTTTAGTGTACTATGAAGTCCAGCCTAGTACTGAACTACCATCTTCTAGTAAACATCCTGAGTACCGTGATAATAGATTGAGAAAAAATAAACTATAATTTGTTGGCAATGGGGTTCCATTCTGTCCAGAGTGCCAACAATTATCTGTGTCCTGATAATCTCCTGACAACCCTAGTAAGAAACTATGGTGTCAATATTTGAGCTTACTTAAATTTGAAAGATACAAGAGTCTAGATTCCTCTCTGGTACCTAGCATGTTTAGTTTATGTGCATAATGCTTCAGATAGTAATGAAGAAGCATTTGTAAGGGATAGCAGGAGGCATGGGCTAAGGACACTACTAGAGTTAGGGCAATGCTCTGAGTTATGATTTTGAACATTTATAGTGACTGAAGAATAAAGCAAAAGAAGATGAAGGAGGAGCATATAGTAGGAGCAAAGTAATATGTCCTTTTGGAGAGGAAGTGAACTTTAGAATAAGACTTTTAGAAGGTCTACGGTCAGTGACTTAAAAAACAATATTATAAAACTAAGAGTTAATATCATTACACCTACTTCTTGGCATATTTTCATATCTTACCATAGCAGGGCTTAGCTCAGATAACTAGACTTTTCCTTAATTACAGTACAGCAACTGAAAATAGGGCACTTTATCATTTTCAAAATTTAGAAATCTGAAGAGAGCTGAGGTTGGGCCATTTGAGAAGTGGTTACTACTATGCATCTCACTAGGGAAAAGCATAAATACTAACAAAATAAAACATGCTACAATGAGACACGTCTTGGATCACTATATTGGCATTGCTTTATTAGTTTCCCATAATATAAATGATTTTGTACTGGAAAGGCCTATGAAAACATAGTTTGAAAGATTGTGAATGAAGTACTATCAATGCATATTAAAATATTTGTTTTAAATTTTGAGCTGGTAAGACTGAAACTCTCATTTTAGTAGTAATAATGTTTCATAGTGCTACACAAAAATCATATACCAAAATGTACCAACATGACCATGATATCCCCCAGAAGAATGGATCTTATCAATTGCTACCATCAGTATTTCTAACATTATTAATAAAAACTATATACTATCAAGAAAGACAAAGGTGTGGAAGATGAAAGGAAGGATCGTTGTAATTTGTTCAACAAGATACAAGGGTGGAGGTGATACCTGCACAGTAAGTCATGAAGATATTGTAGGACATGTTTACTTAAACAATTAGGTGAATACAATAAAACAATACAATAATATGAAATAAAGTACAATCCCTTGAAAATGAATTTATCAAATACTGCACCTGTGAACCCAGCTTTTATTTTCACAACTCAAATACATACACTCAGTAATAGATCAACAGAGTTTTAGGCATGAATAGCTGTGAACATTAAAAGTTGTCACTGGTACTTAGCAGTGATTAAGAATAAATCAGAAAGGCAGTTTGTCTCTATTAGGAATTTACATTAGCCATAAATATTCAATATTTTATTGGGGGGGAACCTACATATGATACACATATACAGGTTTAAAAGATGGCAGTTACAAGAGTTGTGAAGAAAGAAATCAGTGATTAATGTTAGTAAGAGTTTACCAAAACTGAAAACAGCATTTACTATTTATTATACCCAAATATGAATGTCTTAGTTATGTTTTTTGTTGCTGTGATGGAATTATATTACAGGAAAAGGTTTATTTGTCTTACACTTCCACATTGTAGTTCATCATTGGAGCAAGTCAGGACAGGAACTCAAACAGGGCAGTAACTTGATGGCAGGAGATGATGAAGGAGTGCTGCTTGCCCTCATAACTTGCTCACCCTGCTTTCTTCTAGCACTCAGGATCACAAACCCATGGGTGGCTGCCCCTACTGTTGACTAGCTACCCCCACATCAATTACAAGGAAATTTAAGGAAATTTTCTATAGGATTGCCCACAGTCTGATCTTATGTGGAAATGTGTCAATTGATATATCCTTCTCTCAGATGATTCTAGTTTCTGCCAAGTTGACATTAAGCTAGCCAGTACTATATGTATCAGTGATAGATTGTTATGAGAATGGAATAGCCTATTATGCACTTAAATATTACTAATAATATGAACTTATATAACTAATAATAAGAATGAACCACTTCTTATTTGGTTCATTTGATCCATTTCTTTATAAAAAGTTGAATCACATATAATTATATATTTTTATAGATTTTTTCTTTATTTTTACTTTCTATCTTTTTAAACTAGACTTTAAGTTTTGAAGATAAGACATCAAACTGTTTTTGATCCAAATATCCTTCAATGAATATTCATTAAACAAAGTCAATATTATCTTGGATAAGAAGTTAAACAGTCATGAAAAATAAAATTATAGGGAAGAAGATGTGAAACGTTACACAGAAAGGTTTCATCACAAACAAGAAACAAAATGGTAGAAAAGAGAGACTCAAATGGAAGTATTTGAGTTTTAATCCCACAACCAAACTGAGGTAAGCTAAGACCATTGCATACATGTAATCCCAGGCTCTTACGGCAAGATCAGACTCCTTGCAGATTTACTAGCTTACTAGACACAGTACAACACAAACAGCAAAAAGACCTTGCTCAAAATGAGGCTAAAGATGAGGTTCAACACTCAAGGTCATCCACTGATCTCTACCATTGCACTATGGTCTGTGTGCTTGTACAACCACATCTGTGAACACATACCTCATATTATAGACACAACAACAACTAAACAAAGCACCTTTTGTTCTGGTGTTGTTCAGCATACACTCAAAGCCAATCTAGTAAACTTTGACAGAATATTCTACTTTCAATAGGAAAGCCACAGTATAAGTGTTTCACTATTTAAACAAAACTTAGATTGAAGGATGGGGAATGGGCTGGAAAAGGCAAAACTGGAGTTAAGAGAAGAATGCCTTAACTAGGAACTCCATGTTGAATGAACTGTTATGGTAACAGAAGTCTTGGAGATAAATAAGAAATAGTAGACAGTCAGAAGCTATATGCAGCAAATATTTGAAAGAATAAATGAGGCACAAGACAAAATGAAAGGTGACATATTTTTAACTATAAAAACAACCAGAAAGGCAAATAATGCATATTTTTTCCTCTAATGTAAAATTTGAAGAAAGACTAAGTCTTAAAAGCAAATTACAAAAATGATAAATTATGAGTAAAGAGAATTTCTTTCTTCATAAATAAATCTTCATGTAATCATCCTCCAATAAATCCTAACTGATAAACAGAAAAACATGAGGATTTCACAAATGAGCACTTGCCAGTGTATAATAAAAGTAAACAAACCTTCACATGAATGAGTAGAAACTATACATAGGAAACCATGACACACATGGCTATTATATTTTAATGATATATATATCAATATGACAAAATTGAACTAAAACCATTAAAATAGGAAGATTGTATGAAATAATACAATATGCTAAACACTGATGAGACAAAAATGTTCTAAAGAACCTGATTATAAACACAATTCAATTTTAAGAGTTTAATTTTTCATCCTAATGATTTGTTTCTGTTCTAGTTTCCCACATGTACTGTTTTCATGCTTCAGTATGTCACAGCCATTAATTTATTCTATTTCTTAATTTTCTTTCATTTTATGGTGACAGTAAAATATTGTACGGGTAATAAGAGTGTAAATCCTTGTAAACTTGTCCAGCAAACCATGGCTGTGGCATTCAAAAGCTCCAGAAGAGAACTCACTACTATTATATTAATAAATCAGCATATTCTTAAACTGCCATCTAAGTACTTGACCCTACATCCACAGACGAATGTAGATTTTTTCAGCCTTCACCAGAAAAGCTTCTTTTTGCAATGGGCCATGAACTATGCAGACTAACAACTGGTCAAAGTGAAAGAAGAAGCAACTGTATAGTGCTAAACCCCAAGACGGCTATGGTTACCTCTGCCATTATCCCAGGAACATCACATCACACCAGGGAATATCAAGGTACATCACAGAAGAGAGGATGGGAAGAGTTTAAGAGGCAGGGTTTCAGGACTATTGCTCACTTTCAGGACAAGGTAATTGCACTCATGACTTCATAGCAGTTGTTTTTGTATACATATGCAATGCACAACATCAAGTCAGATAGCATTCTACCATGGATGGGGAAAAACACACAAAACCCCTTAGTGAGATGAGGAGCAATTGACAAGCTAGTAGTTACTAGATACTATTGATATGCCCCACTGGACTGCACACTTCTGCCCATATGGGGGCAACTCTAATTTGAATAGGAAGGAAGAAGGAAGGAAGGAAGGAAGGAAGGAAGGAAGGAAGGAAGGAAGGAAGGAGAAGAAAAAGAAAAGGAAGAGCAGGAGGAAAAATAAAATTAGAAGGGTGTTCAGTAAGAGTTGAAGAGATGAAGAGTATGATACTTATAACTGGAAACGTATCCTTTTGGCTTAGGTACGTGAATATTTGGTGCCTAGTTCTTGGTTCTATTTCAGAAGGTTTAGGATGAGCAGCCTTGCTGAAAAAAGTCTGTTTCTGGAGGCAAGCTTTGAATCAGACTCTGTTTATTTCTAGTTTGGACTCTCTACTTCACTCCTCTAAATGAAGTTAGATTTCCCTGCTACTTGCTTTGTTAACTATACCTCACAACCATAGTGGGTTGATCCTTCTCAAACTGTAAGTTAAAACAAACCCTTCCTTGTCTAAAATGGCTTGGTCCTTGTGTTTAAGCATAATAACAGAAAAGTAATACATATAAGGGTATGGATATAAAATCAATATAAATATCTATAAAATAATGAGAGCCTTTGTTTCTTAAATTATTTATCCCTTATAAAGATATTATATTATATACTTGCAGTATTAATTGCATACTACCACATTTTATAAATCAGTGGAAGGGTTCTTAGCCAAAATGTTAAATAAAAGTGAATAAAATTTATAATACAATTTATAATGTTTTTGGATAATATTTAAAATAAGTTGAATCACTACTATTTATTTAAACTGTATGTTTTTTCCAGTGTAACAGAATTTTAATATATTTTCATAGGGGGCTATAGAGATGGTTCAGTTTTTAGGAGTACTGACTGTTCTTCCAAAGGGCCTGGGTTAATTTCCCAGCACCATATAGCAGCTTACAAATGTCTGTAATTCCAGTGCCAGGAGATCTGACACCCTCAGACAGACAGACAAACAAAGAGATGCATAAAATAAAAACAAATGCATTATTTAAAAATACTTTCATCTATGTTTTAGACCTCTCCATTAGGCCGTTAACTGAGATTTAAAGTTTATCCAACCAAAATGAATCTAGAGTTACAATATAATTGGAATGTCAAATCAAACACATTTACATGGTTTGGTTTCCTCTGAAGAGCCAGAGTACAGCAATATCAAGAACTTTGTTAAAAAGATAGATATCTATAAATGAATCAAATATGTATCCTTCTTACTTGTTCTAGGGTAACACATTCTTTTTCTTCATAAAAGGAGAAAATTCATTTCTGTGAGCAACTTGCAGATTCTTTCTATCTTATAGTAGTGGTGACAAGACTCATGAGAATGAATTTTCTCAGTTGTATCATTGGATTTCTTTAATGCCTCAGCTGGAGAACTGGACAGAAACAGATTCTGTGTTTAAGTCTTTCCACTACATACATTTGAGAGAGTTTGTTTTTATGAGAGTACAAGGAATTGTTGATGATGGGAACAATGTAAGAAATGCCTAGGCAAAGAGAAAGGCATTGTACTTCAAATGCTCAAAACAGTGAGAGCTACAGGTTGGGAAATGTACTGCAACACAACTGAGCAGACTAAACCCACAGACAAGCATGCAAGGAGGTGCAGAAAGCCTAAGAAGCTAATAGAAAGTTTCACTGCACCATTGGCTATCTTTCAGAGCAACAAAAGCAATCCTCTTAAAAACAGGAATAACATTAAGGAGAAGTCATAATTACATGGGTGGGTACCTCAAACTACAAATCCTACAGACTTACTAGTCCCTCTGTGATGTGTGTTATATGTACAACATAATCTCTCAAATACAAAAGCAAGTACAGAAAAGACAGTCAAAATTCAACACTTAAAATATTAAGTTCTTTGTTGTCTTCATATCTGGCAAGGCACGAGGGTTCTTTAGGCAGCACTAAGCACTTTGATATTAGGGTGACAATGGCTCAAAATGTCTTTGCAGAATCCATTTAATATGGTAATGAGAAATATATTGCTATAGATAACATCTGTGAAGTAATAGAAAAGGCCACCATCTGGCTAAAAGTAATGACAGAAAGGAGATTTATTCTTATACTAAAATATTGAGGTTATTATGAATAAGTGTCCATTTTTTCTCCACACAGAATTAAAATTATGGCTTGACAGAGAAAGATATGTATGAAGTAAATGGGACAATTATCATTTGCTGCAGACCAAACAATGTATTTATCCAACCAGCCTACCAATACTATTTAATGATAAATGTTGTGTTTTTGTTCATAGTTAAAGATTGTTTATAACAGTTCAATAATGGCTATATTACTAAAGAGAAAATCTTAACCTTAAGTTTTATTTTTTCTGAAACATGCTACAGTTTGAAGATAGAAATTTATGACTAAGATAATAGGGTATTTAAATAGAGTTTTTTCAAATTAATTTTACATTGTACAAAAGAAAGCCATAGATTGGTGTTCAATATTAACTTCCTCTTACTTTCTGACCAATTTGCTTTACCTTTGCTTTTTCCACGAATTCCAAATCACTTGGCTGAGTGATTATGATTATGAGTAATCCACATGGTTTTCTTAAGTTCTTTTTAAACTTTTAAGAATTACGTGTAATAATGACAAAAATTAAAAGCAAGTATATCTTATATTAAATAATGCAATACTAATTAGTAAATTAACTATATTTACTGTATTTATAAGTATATTTACTGTATTTTGCTGGGAATTGATCTCTGGTATTCTTCAAGGTCAGAAAGTGCTTTTAGCCACTGATCCACAAATTCAGCCTCTCTTTATAAGATTACAGTATTTCTTTTCATATTTGAAATTTCTAATAAGAATTGCGAAGATCAATCAGCAGAACACTTGCTGTATAGGCATGAGAACCCATAGTCCGATGGCCAGCAACCACCAGGTAAATGTTCATTATGATCATATATATCTGTAAGGACAGTTCTAGTGGCAGGAAAGGAAGAGAGAGAGGATCACCACAGCAAGCTCCTGGTTCCAAGACACAGTGTCTCAAGTGATTAAGGCAAGGCAGACCATGAAGAGTACAAGATATCCCTTTATGGCCTCCATAGATGTGCATACCAACATGTACACACATTGGTACACATGGATATACCACAATCATACCTAACCACCAAACCCCCCATCCCTCCCGAGAAAGAGAGAGAGAGAGAGAGAGAGAGAGAGAGAGAAAATTCTGGTAAAATCACCAAATAATGTGTTTAGGAATAAATGAGATTTTCTTTTGTTCTTTTACCTATTTGATCCAGATAGAGTACAGAGCTATCCCCCTCCTCGAACATATATTTTATATAATGGGGTTTATAGAGCATAAATTCCTATCAACATTTGTCTGTACCTGCTGTGTGTTACAGATACGATTCTTCCACTCAGCTCATCTGCTTTTTCACCTGCTCTTTAAATATAGGTATGTTCACTCAAATTCCTTAATGCACAAAGTCTTCCAGAGCACCTTTATTCCCTAACACTACTCCCATGCTCATATTTTTGCAATGGTTACCAAAGACATGTGGTCTCACACACTTCTATGCAATTCACAAATACAATTAGTACTTCAAACAACTCAGGACCCAGAGAACACTCAGTATTTTTCCCTCCAGACCTGAGTGTCTGTAGCAATTCTACTAATCTATAATCAAATCCTTAAGTAATTCACAAATTCCAACATTCCTTTGTGGTTTTAACTACCATTTTCCTCATAAAATCTGACTCTGAAGACATGACTAAGACAGCTTGATAAAGGTTCACATCACAGGGGAAATACACATTAACTTAGAGTTTTCTGGTGGCCACAGTTACCACCAACTTGACACAATAGAAAAGGAAAAGCTTTGTGCTTCTATGAAAAAAACTAAATTCTAAGAAAGAAGGATGGGAGTTTCCAGTAGTTTCAGTGCCTAGCATTAGCAAATCATAACATAAGTACCCTGGAGTAGCTTGCCAGGTTTCCTTGTGCTCTGGTAGTTATTTTATTTTAAATATTATTTTTCTTCTGGCCTTTGTTTGTATATATTCTAAAGAAGTTATCTCAAGGTTTCATGTTGAAGACTGAAGCCATTAATACTACTCAGGAATCCTCTGTGGAAGAGAATTAAGATTAAGTCCCTTCTTGACCATCTTTCTGCAGTACCTCTTTTATATATGACTTGCAACCTTGATAAAATGAGAATATCAGAATAACATTTCTGTTTTCTGAGAGTAAGTTCTTCATAACTGGGACCTCTGCAAAGATCATGCTCTCTTCAATTCTAATCTCTTATTGCATCTTGGAAAGAAATATTCAATAAATAGTTCTAATTATGTAAAATCCTGTCAGTGCATATCATATGACTATAGTTAAACAAGGATATATAATTTTAAGATGTTGATATTATTAATGTCCCACAGTCCTTTGCTGCCTGTTAGTTTTGCTGTTCATACTTCCACTTTGTAGCTCTGCTTGCCTGTCACCTTAGAGCAATAGCATTTGTTCCCCAGTGATTGCCTTCAGATGTAGTATTCAACACCTCTCATTGTCTCCAGTGTTCCATGATTCAGAAGAAAGAATGACAGTGACATTAGCACAAACCTAATAAAACACAAACTCACTGTAACACCATGTATGTCCGTTATGAGCCTTAAGAATTTTGCATACTTGGAATTTAGAGAAAAAATATACTTTCATTTCAGTAGTTCAGAGAAAATGACAGATTTTCAACTACATGTTACTTAGTCAATCTTTATTGATTTAAAACATATTTTATGGTGCTGCTGATATGGTTCAGTCTTAGAATCCACACAGTAGGAGAAAAAAACATTACCCTCATGTTGTCCTCTGACCTCTGACACTGGGTCTCACTTGGTACACTTATGGGCACGTCTGAAATTGCCTAAACAGGCATGCACACACATATTTACACACAGAAATAAATATAATTTTATATTTTAAATAAGCATTGATTATTTTATCTACAATTATATTTCTTCAAAAATTAATATATTGATTTTTTCATTAAACTAATACTTCAAATATCTTCGCAGGAAGAACAGAATGGTCATTCTAGTGATTGGAGCATCATACAGAAACTCTGCTAAGTTTTAACTACTCTCATAATACTCTTTTCTAGGTATTGTGCTTTACTTCTGTAATTGTTCTGTATTCCAGCACTGAGGTCTGAGGTATGGGAAACCATCAGAGTATGGAGGGGTGGCTGTCTCTGCATTATGCGTCCACATTTACTACATCGATGTCGAACACACTGTCACCTCACAAAGACATGTCAACTTAAAATCTTCCAGGTTCAGTATTTATAGAAGAAAAAATGTATTATGCAAAATGAAGAATTGGCAGCCAAGAGGTCAATGCTGCTAAATGTCAGTTGACAAAATCATGAGAGTTTGCACATGGGAAACTATATATTTTCACTGTGTGACAGAATATTAACTGAAAGTAAGATTTTGGAGAAGTGGAGCAAAAATCTCACTACATAAAACTTTCTTAGAGACAACCTTCTTTGAAAAAAAAAAAAACTGGCAGGTACTGAGGAACAGTCAGGAGGTAAGAGGCTGTCTGCTTCCACCTGTGTCAGGAGAATTCCTCCTGGGCCACCAGGCCTCCTTTGCTAACCAGCGCAGGGAGCAAGCGACCCGCCCACTTGTGAGAAAAGCCATCAACAGGAGAGCTCCAGACACAGGGACTGAGGAACAGCCAGGAAAGAGAACTGGTCTCCAAGGAACACTGACACCTGGGCCTGTAGGAAAGACAAGCCACAGTCAGAGAGAGAAAGACCAGCTAACACCAGAGATAACCAGATGGCAAAAGTCAAGGGCAAGAATACAAGGAACAGAAACCAAGACAACTTGACTTCATCAGAACCCAGCTCTCCCACCACAGCCAGCCCTGGATACCCCAACACACCAGAAAAGGAAGACACAGACTTAAAATCACTTATCAAGAGGATGATAGAAGACTTTAAGAAGGAAATATATAACTCCATTAAAGAAATACAAGAGAACAAAGGTAAACAACTGGAAACCCTTAAAGAGGACACACAGAAATCCCTTAAAGAATTACAGGAAAACACAATCAATCAAATGAGCAAAACCATTCAGGAAAAAAAAAACAGAAATAGAAACAATAAAGAAATCACAAAGAGAAATAACCTTGGAGTTAGAGAACATAGGAAAGAAATCAGGAGTCATAGATGCAAGCATCACCAACAGAATACAAGAGATGGAAGAGAGAATCTCAGGTGCGGAAGATACCATAGAAAACATGGACACAACAGTCAAAGAAAACACAAAATGCAAAAAGCTCCTAACCCAAAATATCCAAGATATCCAGGATGCAATGAGAAGACAGAACCTGAGGATAATAGGTATAGAAGAGAGTGAAGATTAACAAATTAAAGGTGTAGTAATTATCTTCAACAAAATTATAGAAGAAAATTTCCCTAACCTGAAGAAAGAGATGAACATAAATATACAAGAAGCCTACAGAACACCAAATAGACTGGACCACAAAAGAAATTCCTCCCATCACATTATATTCAAAACACCAAATACACAAAACAAGGAAAGCATATTAAAAGCAGTAAGGGAGAAAGGGCAAATAACATATAAAGGCAGACCTATCAGAATTACACCAGACTTCTCACCAGAGACTATGAAAGCTAGAAGATAGTGGGCAGATCTCATACAGACTCTAAGAGAACACAAATCCCAGCCCAGGCTGCTATACCCAGCAAAACTCTCAATAATCATAGATGGTGAAACAAAAATATTCTATGACAAATCCAAATTTGCACAGTATGTTTCCACAAACCCAGCCCTACATGGAATAATACATGGAAAACGCCAACTCAAGGAGGGAAACTACATGCAAGAAAAAGCAAGACAGTAATCTTTTAACAAACTCAAAAGAAGATAGCCACATAAACAACATCAAAAATAACAGGAAACAACAATTACTATTCTTTAATATCTCTTAACATCAATGGACTCAACTCCCCAATAAACATAGACTGACAGACTGGATCCATAAACAGGACCCAGCATTTTGCTGCATCCAGGAAATGCCCCTCAATGTTAAAGACAAACACTACCTCAGAGTAAAGGGCTGGAAAACAGTTTTCCAAGCAAATGGCCCCAAGAAACAGGCTGGAGTAGACATTCTAATATAGGATAAAATTGACTTTCAACCAAAAGTCATCAAAAAAGATAAAGAAGGACACTTCATTCTCATCAAAGGAAAAATCTACCAAGAAGAACTCTCAATTCTGAACATATATGCCCAGAATGCAAGAGCTCCCACATTAATAAAAGATACTCTACTAAAGCTCAAAGCACATATTGCACCTCATACAATAATACTGGGAGACTTCAATACCCCACTATCAACAATGGACAGATCTTGGAAACATAAACTAAACAGAACATAGTGAAACTAACAAATGCTATGAACCAAATGGATTTAAGAGATATCTATAGAACATTTCATCCTACATCAAAAGAATATACCTTCTTCTGAGCACTTCGTTGTACCTTCTCCAAAATTGATCATATAATTGGTCACAAACCAAACCTCAACAGATATTTGAAATAAATTCTCAACAGAAGATTGAAATAATCCCATGCCTCCTATCAGATCACTATGGATTAAGGTTGGTCATCAACGGAAACAACAACAACACAAAACCCACATACACATGGAAGATGAACAATGCTCAGCTCAATGATAACATGGTCAAGGAAGAAATAAAGAAGGAAATTAAAGGCTTCCTAGAATTTAATGAAAACGAAAGTACAACTTACCCAATCCTACAGGACACAATGGAAGCAGTGTTAAGAGGAAAACTCATAGCTCTGAATACCTCCAAAAAGAAACTGCAGAGAACATATACTAGTAGCCTAACAGCACACCTGAAAGTTCTAGAACAAGAAGAAGCTAATACACCCAAGAGGAGTAGAAGGCAGTAAATAATGAAATTAAGGGCTGAAATCAACCAAGTGGAAACTAAAAGAACTATACAAAGAATCAACAAAACCAGGAGCTGGTTCTTTGAGAAAATCAACAAAATAGATAAACCCTTAGCCAGACTAACCAGAGGTCACAGAGACAGTGTGCAAATTTATAAAATTAGAGATGAAAATGGAGATATAACAACAGACTTTGAGGAAATTAACAATATTATCAGACCCTACTACAAAAGCCTATACGCAACAAAATTGGAAAATCTGGAGGAAATGGACAAGTTTCTAGACAGATACCAATTACCAAAGTTAAATCAGTATCAGATAAAACATCTAAACAGTCCCATAACTCCAAAAGAAATAGAAGCAGTCATTACAAGTCTCCCATCCAAAAAAAAAAGATCAGGACCAGATGGGTTCAGTGCAGAATTCTATCAGACCTTCAAAGAAAACTTAATACCAATACTCTTCAAGCTATTCCATAAAATAGAAAGGGAAGAAACACTACCCAATTCATTATATGAGGCCACTGTTACACTGATACCAAAACCCCACAAAGACCCAACAATAAAAGAAAACTTCAGACCAATTTCCCTTATGAATATCGATACAAAAACACTCAATAAAATTCTTGCAAACTGAATCCAAGAACACATCAAAAAGATCATTCACCATGATTAAGTAGGTTTCATCCCAGGGATGCAGGGATGGTTCAATACCCGGAAATCCATCAATGTAAACCACTACATAAACAAACTCAAAGAAAAAAACCACATGGTCATTTCGTTAGATGCCAAAAAAGCATTTGACAAAGTTCAACATCCCTTCATGATAAAACTCTTGGATAGATCAAGAATTCAAGGAGCATACCTAAACACAGTAAAAGCAATATATAGCAAACCAGTAGCCAACATCAAATTGAATGGAGAGAAACTCAAAGCAATCCCACTAAAATCAGGGAGTACACAAGGGTGCCCTTTCTCTTCCTATCTATTCAATATAGTACTTGAAATTCTAGCTAAAGCAATCAAACTACAAAAGGAGGTCAATGGGATACAACTTGGAAAGGAAGAAATCAAAATAGCACTATTTACAGATGATATGATGGTATACTTAAGTGACCTGAAAAACTCCACCAGAGATCTGTTACAGCTGATAAACAACTTCAGCAAAGTGGATGGATACAAAATTAACTCAAGCAAATCAGTAGCCTTCCTATACTCGAAGGCTGAGAAAGAAATTAGGGAAATAACACCTTTCACAATTGTCACAAACAATATAAAATATCTTGGTGTGACTGTAACCAAACAAGTGAAAATTCTGTGTGACAAGAACTTCAAGTCTCTGAAGATAGAAATCGAAGAAGACCTCAGAAGATGGAAAGATCTCCCATGCTCATGGACTGACAGGATTAATATAGTTAAAATGGCCATCCTGCCAAAAGCAATCTACAGATTCAATGCAATCCCCATCAAAATCCCAAATCAATTCTTCATAGACTTAGAAAGAGCAATTCTCAAATTCATATGGAATAACAAAAAACCCAGGATAGCAAAAACTATCCTCAACAATAAAAGGACTTCTGGTGGAATCAGCCTCCCTGACTTCAAGCTGTACTACACAGCAGTAGTGATAAAAACTGCATGGTATTGGTACAGTGACAGGCAGGTAGATCAATGGAATAGAATTGAAGACCCAGATTTGAACCCACACACTTATGGTCACTCGATCTTTGACAAAGGAGCTAAAACCATACAGTGGAAAAGACAGCATCTTCAACAAATGGTGCTGATTCAAATGGCGGTCTACATGTAGAAGATTGTGAATTGATCCATTCCTATCTCCCTGTACAAAGCTCAAGTCCAAGTGGATCAAGGACCTCCACATAAAACCAGATACACTGAATCTAACAAAAGAGAAAGTGGGGAAAAGTCTAGAACACATAGGCAAAGGGGAAAAGTTCTTGAACAGAACACCAATGGCTTGTGCTCTAAGATCAAGAATCGCCAGATGGGACCTCATAAAATTACAAAACTTCTGTAAGGCAAAGGACACTGTAAATAGGGCAAAACAACAAACTACAGATTGGGAAAAGATCTTTACCAATCCTATGTCCAATAGAGGGCTAATATCCAGTGTATACAAAGAACTCAAGAAACTAGACTCCAGAGATCCAAATAACCCTATCAAAAAATGGGGAAGAGGGCTAAACAGAGAATTCTCAACTGAGGAAACGCGAATGGCCGAGAAGCACCTAAAGAAATGTTCAACATCCTTAGTCATCAAGGAAATGCAAATCAAACAACCCTGAGATTTCACCTCACACCAATCAGAATAGCTAAGATCAAAAACTCAGGTGACAGCAGATGTTGGCCAGGATGTGGCCAAAGAGGAACACTTCTCCATTGCTGGTGGGAATGCAAGTTGATACAACCTCTCAGAAAATCAGTTTGGCAGACCCTCAGAAAAATGAACATAATACTACCTACGGACCCAGCTATTCCACTCCTGGGCATATACCCAGAAGATTCTCCAACATGTAATAAAGACACATGTTCCACTATGTTCGTAACAGCCATATTTATAATAGCCTGAAGCTGGAATCAACCCAGATGTCCCTCCACAGTGGAATGGATACAGAAAATGTGGTACATTTACACAATGGAATACTACTCAGCAATTAAAAACAATGACTTCATGAAATTTGCAGACAAATGAATGGATCTTGAAAATATCATCCTGAGCGAGGTAACACAGTCACAAAAGAATGAACATGGTATGTACTCACTGTTAAGCGGTTATTAGCCCAAGAGTTCAAAAAACCCGAGTCACTTCACAGCAACTCTAAGGCAGAGTGGGAGGTCCCAGATGGAGGACTTGGAGAAGGGACTGAAAGAGCTGAGGGAGTTTGCATCCCTAGAAAGGCAGCAACAGTGGCAACTGGCCTGACCCCCTGATACTCCTGAAGCCTGATCTACCAACCAAAGAATACTCATGTAGTGACCCATGGTGCTGGCCACATATGCTGCAGAGGAAGGTCTTGTTAGACATCAGGGGGAGGAGAGGCCCTTGGGCCTGAGGGTATTAGATCCCCCAGTATAGGGGAATGCCAAGGAGGGAAGATGAGAGTAGGTGGGTAGGTGGGTGGGGGAATACCCCAATAGAGGCAGGGGAGAAGGGAGGTAATAGGGAGGTTCCAAAGGGGAGATCTGGAAAGGGGAAAACATTTGAAATGTAAAGAAAGTAGAAAAAAATAAAGTATAAAAAAAAAAAAAAGAAAGAAATGACAAGAAACGAAACACCAGCAAACATTAATATATCTTTTTTTTTTCTAACTGACCTTCGTAACAACATCATGGGAAAGTTAAAGATTTCTTTAAAAACATTTCAGAAGTACATAATTTAATCTTAGATAACAGTGATGTATTTTGGTAATGGAGCATGGAGCATATTCCCAAGATAATAAAATCAGTCATCCCTGGGGGGTTGGGGAGGAACTGTTCCTTCACACTATTTAGACAACGTTGTCCACATTTTATAACCAAATGTAAGATCATTATTATGATCATCACATTCAAGTATTTTTGAAGAAACATTTGTGTAAAAGGCATAACTTTTCTTAAAAAGAAAACAACAATCAATGTGAAGAATTAAAAGGACAAGCTTTTATTTTTTGTAAAAAATAACCTAAGAGCTAGGGAAGAGCTTCCATCATAAGAATGGCTTGTCTCCTTGTCTCATGTGTACAGGGTCCTGGGTTCAATAAAGAGCATTGAAAATAAATATTAGTTTCAAAAAATACAAAACTTCAAGAGCAAATAGAGTTTTTAAATGACTATTAAAATTCCAAATTTATTACAGACTTGTGTGTAGTTTCAGTTTTGTTAAATTTAGAAATGCCATCACACACATAGTATTATATGAAATAATTCATAAATGTTTTGTGTATAAATTTTAGTAAAATTGGTTGTTTCCTATCTCATTCTGTATCTTTAGTAAAATTGATTGTTTCCTATCTTGCTTCTTTTAATTTTTTATCCTTCCAATACCCTGTCACCTATATGTTTGACTTTTAGAATGTATTCTGCTACCTGGCTGAAGGGTACTTTATTATTGTTCTTTTATGGTATTGTTTTAGTGGGGGTTTACATATTTTTTCCAAGAAAGACTTTTAATCAATTAAAAAATTGACTTTCTCTTGCAATTTAATAAGCATGTGATTTTCACTTAAAAATTTTTAATTTCTAGTTATCATTTAATCTAAACCAAACTTTCTTAAATATAGTGTCTTAACAATAAAAGATCATTATATCCTGCACATAGGATTTTCTGCATCAGAAATTGTACAAGGCTTGGCTAGAGAACTATGTTCCACAAACTTGACTAATATCTCTTGACATTACTCAACTGTGAGCACACTATCCTAGGGGCCACATTCAAACTAAAGATCTTCTCCAGTTAGACTCAGAAATTCAGCACATACACCATCATTTGCTTAGCATCTCTGAATCTAAGAAAAAAGAAAATCTGGAAGCCTCCAGGTTCTAAAGGCAGATCTGACAGGGCAGACTCATTTTCTCTGTGACCCATTAATACTACAGGGTTGTCCGTCAGTACCTGTGGATGATTTACATCATGACAGAAAGATAACAAAACTGAACAACATTTTATTCCCTAAAATGTAAAATGATATAGTACTGCATATAAACTACACATGTTCCTCTATATATTTAATTTTTCAGGGCATTTACATATAAAATGCACTACAATGTTACTGTATAAAATGCCTTTAAAAGATGGTGTGTGAGAAGTCATGACAGGTATTCCACACTGTAGGACTAGGCATGAGACTGTGGAATTGAATTTGTAGCCAACCTGCTTCGCTGAGTGGCTGGGATTCTGACTTCTCTGCACGCGTGCTGGGTTTGGAGGTTGAGATAAAGGGATGATTAAGGAAGAAGGTTATGAACAGCATCTGTCTGATTAGCTGGATGGAGATGGGAGCAGAGGGGAAATAGAGGTTTTCCCACCACTTATTACAATGTTAGCTTGTTCTGTGACTGAAAGGTACCTTGACTCTTTAAAGCTGGCATTTCTCTAAATAGTTCATCATGGAGCATAAAGAGACCCCCTTTGCCATCCACATTTGGAAAAGAGGAAATGAGGCTCTCTGAAATCTCCTATTGGTGAACTGCCCCTTCAAAATTTTTATACCTTCTACTGTATGCCTCTTTGCTCAAACCACATATCACAACATAATTCATTGAGCCATAAATAACAAATATTGCATCATTTTAAAACCCACTTAAGATAACACTACCTGGAAATGAAAAAATATAAATATTTAAGATTGAAAACTGGAAAGTGTAGACTTAATTGGATGCAATGTATTCGATCTGCATGTTTTTGTATAAAGACTATCAAACTTGCAAAACTCACCAGTTTTCATTAATAATTTTAAAATCAATAATGCAGTTTGGCCAAAAATTCTACATTAAGTCTGCATTATTCTATTAAGTAATTTTAAATCAATTTATTTTCTTAACCTCTGAAGAACATTAGAAAATTAAAAATATAGAACCTTTGAAAATATGAATTTATACATTTATTACTTAAATATTAATTTGCTTTCAATTTATTCATATGAAGATTACCTACTAGAAATGGGGGAGCTTTGTTCTAAACTATGTATGAGACACTTTGTCAACTTGGAGGTGTTTTTGACCAATCCCCTTCATTCATTATTTGAGTCTGTTCTGTATGACCTGTGTCTTTGTATGAACTGAGCTAAAGTATCTGGCCACCCATACATTTACTGGAAGAAAGATCCATATCATTTCTTAATAATTGTGTAATAATTAAATTATTTTTTAATTTTTGTAAGCAAATGACATTATACTTATTGTTATGTCCAATACAGTTTATAATGTCAGCTAGCTGCAGCACTTCTCCATTTAGTATTTGTCTGTTTTGTCACTGTCACTATGTGAGGGTCAACTTGTGATATAATCTGTAGTAGTGTTTCTTTTCTACATAATACTTTTATTTATTATTTGGGCATTTTACATCATAAGCCCTTAATCATACTCACTTTCCAGTTCTCCCATGTCTGCCACCACATGCTTATGGCCCCATGCCCCCCATAATAAAAGAAAAATGAGGGGAAAAAGTAAAAGAAAAACTAACTAATTCAACATGTGTTGTCCACTGTAGTATGATCAAACTCCCAGCGACCAGCTCCGTAAAGAAAACTGAGTAATTCCCTACCCATACTCCTGCCAAGAAGCTATCAATTTTAACGAGTTATGCTTCAGCATACTGTCCCAATTTTATTTATTTATTCAATTTAAATCCAATTTACTACTCTGTCTTTGTCCCTCCTCTCTCCTCCCAGTAACCCCTCATGCAGATCATCACTCTCCTTCTCCTCTGAGAAGGGGGATCCCCCTCTGGATATCACCCCAAACCCCTGACTCAGCATTCCCCAACTCCCTGTGCCTCTACACCCTGGCCCCCATTCCCCTACCCCCAGTTCATCAAGTCAGTGCAGGACTAGGCATATCCTCCATTGAGGCCAGACTAAGGGCCCAGCTAGAGGAAGGGGATCCAAAGGTGGCAACAGATTCAGGGACAGCCCCTGTCCCTGTTACTGGGGGATATGCTTGAAGACCAGACTGCAGATCTGCTAAGTAAGTGTAGGGGGACTCAGTCCCCCCCTGTTATCATCCTTCAGTTGGTAGTTCAGTCTCTGGGATCCCCCAAGGGTCTAGGGTAGTAGTTGACTCTGTCAGACTTCCTGTGGAATCCCTGACCTCTTCAGGTCCCTCAACCCACCCACCCCCACCACCAACTCTTCCATAAGACTCCATGAGTTCCATCTAATATTTCAGTGTGTGTCTCTGCATCTGTTTCCATTGGTTATGGGGTGGAGCCTCTAAGAGAACAGTCATACTAGGCTCCTGTCTGCAAGCATAACAGAGTATTATTAAATGTGACAGATTAGTTCATACACATGGTATTGGTTTTATAGTCATTGGTTGGCCATTCCCTCCATCATTGCTCTATCTTTGTCCCTGCATATCTTTAAGTGAGACACATTTTAGGTATAAAATTACTTGGATGGTTTGCTGTCCTTATCTCTCCACTGGAAGTCCTTCCTGACTACAGGAAGTGTTTACTTCAGGATCCATATTCCCCACTTCTAGGAGTCTCAGCTAGAGTTGCCCCTATAGACACCCTGGGGTCCCTCTCTATCCCAGGTCTTTTTCCAAGTCCTAGAGATTACCTCCTACCCCACCCCAGCCCTACTGATTTCCCTTCTCTCTCCCTTGTTCTCCCTAGAGCCGAACCCCACTGACTAGATCATTTGGGTCTGAGTTAACTCAGTCAAGATGATATTTTCTAGTTCCATCCATTTGCCTGCAAATTTCATGATGTCCTTTTTTTAAATAGATGAATAGTATTCCACTGTGTAAATGAAACACATTTTCTTTATCCATTTTCATTTGAGAGGCATGTAGATTGTTTCCCATTTCTGGCTATGAACATAGTTGACCAAGTGTCCTTGTGGGATGGTAGAGCATCCCCCTTGAGTATATTCTCAGTAGCATAGCTGGGTTTTGAGGTAGAACTATTCCCAACTTTCTGAGAAACCACTGAATTGATTGCCAGAATGTTTGTACAAGTTTGCACTTCCCCCAGCAATGAGAGCTTCACTTCCTCAGTAGCATGCACTGTTCCTTGATTTTGGTCTTAGCAATTCTCATAGATGTAAAGTGGAATCTCAGAGTCATTTATGATTTGCAATTCTCTGATGACTAAAGAGGTGATTATTTCTCTAAGTGTTCTATGCAATAATTCCTCTGTTGAAAATCTCTCTGTACCCTGTTTTTATTTTATTTTATTTTATTTTTAATTAAACATGAATTATTTGGGTTGTGTCTAACCTGTTGAGTTCTTTATATAATTTGGATATTAAGCCTCTGTCAGATATAGGGCGGGTAAAGTTCATTTCCCAATCTGTAGGCTATGCTTTTGTCCTATTGATGGTATAAAGGTTCAAAAGATGTTCAGTTTCATTCATTAATTTTTTTTTATTTGGTTTTCTTTTCTTTCTTTCTTTTTTTTTTTTTTTTTTTTTTGTATCTTAGAGCCTGAGCCATTGGTGTTCTGTTCAGGAAATTGGCTGCTGTACCAATGGGTTCAAAGCTATTTCCCACTTTCTGTTCTATTAGATTTAGTGTATTTTGTTTTATGTTAAGTCTTTGATCCACCTGGACTTGGGTTTTGTACAGAGTGATAAATATGGATCTATTTGCATTCTTCTCTGTGCAGACATCTAGTTAGACCAGAACCATCTGTTGATGATTCTCTACCTTTTCTACTGCATAGTTTTGGTTACTTTTTCAAAAATCAAGTGTTCTTAGCTGTGTGGGTTTATTTATGGGTCTTTGAGTTGATTTCATTGATCAACCTCTCAGTTACTATACCAATACCATACAGTTTTTGTTACTATTCTTCTGCAGTACAGCTTGAAATCTGGGCCTGGGATAGTATAAAGTATAGTAGTCTGGGCTGGCATCTATGATTTCGTAGAGTCTCATGACATTTGCCCAGAATCTTCTGGCTTTTACAGTTTTTCTTGAGAAGTCAGGTGTAATTCTGATAGGTCTGCCTATATGTTGCTTGGGCTTTTCCCTTGCAGGTTTCAATATTCTTTCTTTTTTCTACATATTTAATGCTTTGATTATTATGTCGCAGGAAGATTGTCTTTTCTGGTACAATTTATTTGGTGTTATGCAAGTTTCTTGTACTTTTTGAGGCACCACTTCTTTAGGCTTGGGATATTGTCTATGATTTTGTTTCAGATATTTTCTGGGCGTTTAAGAAGGGAATCTTCTCCTTCTACTCCTATTGTTCCTAAGTTTTGTTGTCTTATAATGTCCCAAATTTCCAGGATATTTTGTGTCATAAACGTTTTAGATTTTTTTCATTTTCTCTCACCAATCTATAATTTCTTCTATCATGTCTTCGATGCCTGAGATTCTCTCTTCCATCCCTTGTATGCTGTTGGTGATGCTTAAGTCTGTAGTTCTTTTTTTCTTTCCTAAGTTTTCCAACTTCAGAATTACCTCAGTTTGTGTTTTCTGTATTGCTTCTATTTCTATTTTCAGGCTTTGGATAGTTTTATTCATATCCTTCACCTGTTTGATTGTATTTTCTTGTACTTCTGTATTTGCTTCTCTTGTTAAGGACTCTTCTCTTTAGATGATTTTTTCTACATTTTTAAGAGGATTTATTCATTTTCTCTTAAAGATCTGTATCAACCTTATTGGTTTAAGACCATCTTTTTGTGCTTAATGTTTTGATAATACAATGTCATTTCTTTTTATACATATAAAAATACTTTGTATAGGTATAATGATTCATGAGATAACAAATTCCAGCACTCAGAAAGAAGTGAAGAACAACCATGAATCTGAGGGTATCTGGGATCAACTAGGGTTAGGTAAGACCTTTGAGCCTAAAAACAAACACTCCCTAGATTTATAGTTAGTAGATTCTCTTTATAGATCCCCTCATGTTGGTAGAAACTTACAGGGTTCTCTGCATGTCCCAGGTGGCTGGAACTAAGAAAGGCTGGGTAATTGAAGCTATCTATCACTATAACCGCAGTTTTGATTTGAAGTCATTCTGTCATATACAGTATGCAATGCTCTGTGGAAACTCGTGATTTGGATTGAAACATACTTTAGTCTACAAATAAGTTTATGGCAAGATACTTGAAGTTTTTCTTTTGTATGCCATCCATTTGCAAAAGAGTATTGCATATTCTCAGCAAAATACACTATTTCATGCAAGAAAATAAAGTTTAAAATATATAAACGAATGTTTTAAAATACAATCAATCATCTAAAATTCACACAAAGTTAGCTTTATATTTGTCTCTTCAGTCACATGCTATATAACTTTCACAGAAGATTTGATAAATCCGTAAAAAGAGCAACCAGTGCCAAAATCCATTGTGCATTTTTTTTGGAGGCGGGGGGGAGGGTAAACTTGGGAGCTCAGTTCATGACTTATGTTGGTACACATTCATATTCTAATGTTTATTTCCTTCCAACATTCTCATCCCTAATAAGCTATGTCAATTTATTGTTAGTATTAAAGTTATCAACCTAGTATATATTCCTGTCCAGGTTTATTTTTAATTTTTGAAAGTATCTTATTTGTATGTGTGCAGATAGACAAATGATAGATTAAATAAAAGATGATTGATACATACATACATACATATATATATACAAACATATGATAGATGGATAGACAGGCAGAGAGATGATAAATATAAGTATATACATGCCACACAAATGATACATAAATATCATTTACAAATACTTTCAAATTTAAGTCATAAATTTTCTATTCTTATCATTTACCTAACAAACTTCATTGTCACCCTTGGGGAACTTGCTCAGCATCTCCTCCAGGCCACAACTATGTAATTGTACCTACACATTTTATCTTACAGTTGAATCAGCATGTATTTCTTCAGTGAGCAAGGTTTGCATCTAATTCATTTTCACACTAAAAATTGGCATTGAATATGCTAAATAATTGTCAGTTTTATGAAATCTAGAGACTACTGTTACTTGTAGAAAAGGAATTAATTGTAGAGATTTGCATCAAGACTGGTCTTGTTATTTAGTGGCTGTGGATCTTCAAGAAAATTAATGTTCATAGTACAGAGTCAAAATTTTTGCAGACTTCAGGATATTGTTTAGAATAAAATCAGCAGTGATATACAAACTACATAGCAATGAGAATTATTGGAGATTATTATTTAGGTGTGTCCAAAAGATAGTAAAGATGGTAAAACTGTTCTGTAAAAGTTGTTGTCAGAGCAGAATTTAATATTTTACTTGTTGTGACCCAATTTTAGTAATTAATGTTAAGTTGAGTTTATGAAAAGATCAGGGGTAGATTTATATAACACAGCCATAAGGAAGATTGGAAACTCCCAGTGCTTTGTAGTGCTAAAATGCAATAGCTCATTAAAGCATATTAACATGTCCACATGTTTCTAAAGAAAATGCCATGATCTAGGTGCCTATTACTCTATCAATGTTTACAGCTCTATTTAGTGCATCTTTGTAGGCTGTGTTTTCATCCTGAAGTTGACTATACTGGATACGAAGTTAGCAGATAAAGACTAAAGTGAGAATAAACAAATCCAAAAAAACCTTTCTTCTCGTTTTTCTTTTTATTGAAAATAGCTTTTCTCCCCCTTATATAATATACCCTGATTACGGTTTCCTGTCCTCTACTTCTCTCAGTTCTGGCTCATCTCCCCTCCCTTCCAGATTCTCCACCTTTCTGTCTCTCATTAGCAAAAAATTAGAAAACAGATTTCCAAATGAAAATAATAAATTAAAAACAGAATATACTAAGATAAAATAAAAACAACATATTGTAATAGGTCAAAACAAACAGAAGGATAAAAGCCAAAAAAAAAAAAGTCCATGAAACAGACACAGATGCAGAGACCCACTCTTTCCCATACACTCACAAATCCATAAAAACACTAAGCTAGAAGTTAGTGTATAAGAAAAGTAATTTTAATTTGTATTTTCCTGATGGCTAAGCATGGTGATAAATTCTTTATATGTTCTTAGCCTTTTGAATTTCCAGTTTTGATAATTCTGTAAGATCCTCCCCACCATTTTAGTTGGGTTATTTCATTTTTTCTCTACTCCATTGCCTTAATTCTTTATGTTCTTTTTTCTAATTAATTATTTTATTAATTTATATTTCAAAAATGTTGTCCTCTTCTAGGTCTCCCCTTGCAAAGAGTTCTCCCTATTCCCAGTCCCCTTTGCATATGAGAGGGTAGTCCCTCTCCCCTGGTATCCATGCACCCTGGAGTATCACCTTTCTGCAGAATTAGGTACTTTCTTTCCCACTGAGGCCAGAAAATGCAGCCCTCTGCTACATAGTGCCTGGGGTCTCAAACGGACCTACCTGTGTTCTTTGTATGGTGGCTTCATCTGGTCTGTGAGTTGTTTTGTGGGTATTCTCAGCTTTTAAGCTAATATCCACTTATCAGTGAGTACACACCATATATGTCCTTTTCGGTCTGGGTTACCTTTCTCAGGATGGTATTTTCTAGTTCCATCCATTTACCTGCAGAATTAATGATGTCCTTGTTTTTAATAGATGAATAGTGTTCCAGTGTGTAAATGAGTCACATTTTCTCTATCCATTCTTCAGTTTAGGGACATCTGGGTGGCTTCCAGTTTCTCATTCTTAGGAGTAAGGCTCATATGGACATAATGGAGAACATGTCCTTGTGGTATGGTGGAGCATCTTTTAGGTAAATGCCCAGGAGCAGTATAGCTAAGTCTTCTAGTAGAACAATGTATGGTGTACCATCTTTCAATCTCTAGATTGAAGCCTATTTGACCATAGAGTGTGGGACTGTGAAGGCAGCCTGGTTTCTGGCTGAGCTAAGGTTTAAAACCCAGGAGACCCAGTAGGGGGTCTCCAGCAGGGGACAACCATACAAGGGATGGTAGCATTTTTGCCATGCTTCTGGGCCCAGGCTCCTGACATGAAGCAGCAGCTCTCCAAAGGTATGTGACCATCAGTCATGAATCCCTAAGCCCTTCCACAGGTAGAGGTGTGGTCACATAGTCTTAAGACATTCCCATTTTAATGAGTCATCTAGAGGCTTAGCCAATAAACTCCTCTTCCTAACCACTGCTCCCTGTAAAAGATAATTTAATCTCAGGCCCACTCTGAGATTGGGGGGTACAGTTTCACTCATTGCCACTCTCCACCATGACAATAAATGCCCTAGAACCATGGACTGTCTCTCTTCATCAGGATCTGCTGTGGGGAACAATGGAACAGGCCTTCTTTTAAAGAACAGTGTCTAATCTCACACAGAAGGCCTCTCAGCCACGGCCTCTACCAAACCAACCCAGCTAACCATCTACAAGCCAAAGACTCGGTCCCCAGTGGGACCCAGTCGGGCTCTTCTCCACCTTTCCCCCTTGGCCCAGGGCTAGATCCACCTACAGGTCCCCACTCCATTTTCAGTTCTTCCACAACATCCAGCGGCACCTGGGATGCCCAAGAGCCTGAGAATCAGAATGAGCCAGCTCCCTAAAGTCCCTGGGACCTCAGGCCATGCTCCCCCACCCCGTGGGCGGTGTCCTCCAGCTTCTTACAGCCTGACACCCACCCATGGGGTGAGCACAGTCAAACTTCCTGTGTCCAGCCTCTCTGAGAGGCCTGAGCCCTGGGAGAGACCCTGGACCTTACCACTACCACTTTAACCCAACAATAGAGTAAGATCTTTTTGATGTGTTCTTTGATTCAGATTGCAAATATTTTATTGAGAATATTTAGATCTATTTTCATAGTAAAAACTGGTCTGTAATTCTATTTCTTTTTGGGGCCTTTATGCAATTTGGGTATCAGGGTAATTGTGGCCTCATGAATTTGGTAATGTTCTTTATGTTTCTATTTTGTAGAACAATTTGAGAAGTATTGGTATTAACTCCTCTTTCAAAATCTTGTACAATTTTTTATTAAAACCTTCTAGCAATGGACTTTTTTGTTGTAACACTTTTAATTTTTGGTTCTAGATCTGTTTAAATTATTTATCTGATTTTGATTTACTATGATAAGTTCTATAGATTGAGAAGTTTATATATTTCTGTTAGATTCTCCAATTTGAGGGAATACAGGATTAAAGTATGCCATCTTTATTATTCTCTGGATTTATTTTGTGTTTGTTGTTATGACCTCATTTTCATCTCTAATCATGCTAACTTCAATATTCTTTACCTGCATTTTAGTTAATTTGGATAAAAGTTTGTCAATTGTATTGATATTCTCAAAAATAAAAACTTTTATTGATTTTAGTTTTGAGTTTGATTATGTCTTGTCTTCTGTTTCTTTTGGACATAGTCTCTTTACTTTGTTCTACAGCTTTCAGGTAGATGGGCAATTGATTATGTAACTAGTATGAGAACTCATTGGTTTGGCTTTTGTCACTTAGTGGTATGACCTTGCCTCATGGAATCACCACTTAATTCTGTAAATTTGAGTGTGCTGTGTTTTCATTTTTATTCAATACCCACAAGTCTTTAATATCTACTTGTTTGTTTGTATAATTTCTAACTTCATGAAAATTTTTCCTTGATTAATAGGTTGTTCATTTTCCGTGAATTTCTAAGCTTTTTGTTGTTTTGTTGTAGATGCCCAGCTTTAACCAATGGAGTTCTGAGAGAGGGAGTTATTTAGATTTTCTTGTATCTGTTAAGATTTGTTTTGAGACTAAGTATGTAGTCAGTTTTTGTGAAAGTTTCTTGATGTGCTGAGAAGAAGGTATATCCTTTTGTGTTCCTGTGACATGTTCTGTAAATATTAGTTAAGCACATTTGGTTTATAATATTTACAGAACATGTGTACCCTTGTGTTCAGTCCACAGATGTTAAGAATTGCCATGTCCTCTTGAGGTATTTTTCTTTTGAATCGTACTTATTGTTTTTTCTTACCTATTTTGATAAGTTTTGGATTAAATTCTATGTTGTGAGATATTAAAATGGCTATACCAACTTGCTACTTAGGTTTTATTTTATTTTCTTATTGGATATTTTACTTCTTTACATTTCAAGTATTATCCCCTTTCCTGGTTTCCTCCCTGGAAACCCCCTCTCCCATTGCCCTACCTCCTGCATCTATAAGGGTGCTACCCCACCCACCCACCAACTCCCACCTCCCCACCCTGGTGTTTCCCAACACTGGGGCATCAAGCATTCACAAGAACAAGGGCCTCTCCCACTGATGCCCAACAAGGTCATCCTCTGCTACATATGTGGCTGGAGTCAAGGGTCCCTCCATGTGTATACACTTTGGTTGGTGGTTTAGTCCCTGGGAGCTCTGGGGAAGGGATCTGGTTAGTTGACTTTGTTGTTCTTCCTATGGGGTTGCAATCCCCTTTAGTTCCTTTAGTCATTTCTCTAACTCCTCCATTTGGGACCCCGTGTTCAGTTCAATGGTTGACTGAAAGCATCCACTTTATTTGTCAGGCTCTGGCAAAACCTCTTAGGACGCAGCTATAACAGGCTCCTCTCAGCAAGCACTTCTTAGAAATCCTCAATATTGTCTGGCTTTGGTGTCTGTATATGGAATGGATCCCCAGGTGGAGCAGTCTCTGGATAGCTGTGCTGTCAGTCTCTGCTCCACACTTTGTTTCCTTATTTCCTTCTGTATTTTGTTCCCCCTTCTAAGAAGGACTGAAGCATCCACATTTTGGTCTTCTTTCTTCTTCTTCTTCTTCTTCTTCTTCTTCTTCTTCTTCTTCTTCTTCTTCTTCTCCTTCTCCTTCTCCTTCTCCTTCTCCTTCTCCTTCTTCTTCTTCTTCTTTAATTCATACTTTATTACATTTCAAATGTTTTCCCCTTTCCAGGTCTCCCCTTTGGAAACCCCCTATCCTATCCCCCCTCCCCCTGCCTCTATGAGGGTATTCCTCTACCCACCCACTCCTGTCTTCCTTCCCTGACATTTCCCTATACTAGAGCATCTAACACCCTCAGGTCCAAGGATATCTCCTTTCACTGATGGCCAACAAGGTCTTCCTCTTCCACATATGTGGCCAGCACCACGGGTCCCTACATGTGTATTCTTTGATTGATGGTTCAGTCTCCGGGAGCACCAGGGAATCAGGCCAATTGACTCTGTTGCACCTTCCATGGGGCTGCAAACTCCCTCATCTTCTTTAGTCCATTCTCCAACTCCTCCATTTGGGACCCCATGCTCAGTCCAACTGTTGCTGTGGATTGAATCTTGGGTATTCCAAACTATTGGGCTAATATCCACTTATCAGATCAAAAACTCAGGTGACAACAGATGCTGGCAAGGATGTGGAGAAAGAAGAAGACTCCTCCATTGCTGGTGGGATTGTAAGCTAGTACAACCACTCTGGAAATCAGTTTGACAGACCCTCAGAAAATTGGACATAATAATACCTGAGGACCCAGCTATACCACTCCTGGGCATATACCCAGAAGATGTTCCAAAATGTAATAAGGACACATGCTCCACTATATTCATAGCAGTTATATTTATAATAACCAGAAGCTGGAAACAACCCAGATGTCTCTCAACAGAGGAACGGATACAGAAAATGTGGTACAATTACACAATGGAATACTACTCAGCTATTAAAAACAATGACTTCATGAAATTCGTAGGCAAATGGATGGAACTTGAAAGTATCATCCTGGGTAAGGTAACTCAGTCACAAAAGAACAAACATGGTATGTATACCTTCTTCTTGAGCATCATGTGGTCTATGAATTGTATCTTGGGTATTCTGAGCTTTTGAGCTGATATCCACTTATCAGTGAGTACAAACCATGTGTGTTCTTTTGGAGGAGTGTTCCTCTTTCCCCACATCCTGCTAGCATCTTCTGTCTCCTGAGTTTTTTTTATTTTAGCCATTCTGACTGGTGTGAGGTGGAATCTCAGGGTTGTTTTGATTTGCATTTCCCTGATGACTAAGGATGTTGAACATTTCTAGAGGTGTTTCTCAGACATTCGATATTTCTCAGTTGAGACTTCTTTTTTAGCTCTGTATCCCATTTTTAATAGGGTTATTTGTTTCTCTGGAATATAACTTCTTGAATTCTTTGTATATATTAAATATTTGACCATCTTTTCTATCTCTTTAAACTGAGGTGATGTCTATCCTTGACTTTATGGTGTATTTTTCTTCAATGCACCAGACAAATGGATCCTATTTTTAAATCCATTCTGTTATTTTGTCTTTTTATTTGTCTGCTGCAGAACTTGGAATAACACTAATGGAATAGACGTTATAGACAAGAAGAAGATGTGCAGATCTTCAGCTAACATACCTGCTTCCCTTGCTGGGGTAGATAGCAGGTACCCTGGGAATGGTTGCTAGGGATGGGGCTGGATTTTTAAAGTAGTGGGGGAAGTTTAAAGGATAAATCTGTGAGATCCACTGGAGATAGGTCATAGAGGATGTGGAGGTCTCAGCAGGTGGTCAGCTACAGAATTGGGGGTAAGACTAAAGGAATGGATTCTGTGGAGAGTAATAAGAGATAAAGATGTGCAGTAAGCCTACCCACTTCTCAGGCAGGGGTCCAGAAGAAGACTTCCACAAAACCACAGTGTCCTAACCCAAAATAGAGGCTAGTAACAGAAAAATTGCACTTGTGATTATCCAGATTTTCCTTTGTTTCTAAGATTTATTTATTTATTTATTACTTTCTTTTTTTTAATTTATCAATATTGTGTGTAGGTGAGTGTGATTATGAATGGGGTTATGCACTTGCCAGGATGTTTTAACATGGGTCAAAAAACAAATCTCAAAAGTAATATCTCAGCTACTGGGTGGAGCATCTCAGAGGACATGCACCTGTCTGCAAGCATAACAGAGAAACATTAATAGTGTTAGGGATTGTTGCTTTCTCATGGGATGAGTCTCAAATTTGGCCCATTATTGGTTGGCCCTCAGTCTCTTCTCCATCCCTGTGCCAGCATTTCTTATAGACAGAATAAATTTGGGGTTGAAAGATTTTTGGATGTGTTGGTGTCTCTATTACTCTACTAAGGTTCCTCTCTGGCTAAAGGAGGTAGCCTTTTCAGGTTTCATTTCCCCAATGTAGTGAGTCACAAGTAAGGTTACCCCCAATGATTCTTGGGCACATCCCTTATCCTGGTCACATTGCAATCTTTGTGTTTCTAATTTGCTGAGCATACACAATCATCACAGAAATAACTTTCTCAAAGTTATACTGTTGTTTTTATTAAACTTTGTTTTGCTTAAATTGTCCCTCATATGTGATGGAAAACACTATAATGGGAAAAATGATCTTCAAATTTAGGATTTATATTTTTACAAATTATTTTAATTATTTAACAATTTCTTGCTTAGATAAAGTAGAAATTCATTTACACATAAAAACATATATATGTTTTTTTATTTCAATATTATAAAGAAGGCATAATCATTCAATAAAGTAGGTTAAAGGAATAGCTTCCTGAAAATTATTAAACATGTAAAAATAATAGATGAAATTTTAAATGTTAATGAATATAGTTATTAAAGAACAAAGTGTTATTAGACAAGAAAACATAAATTATAATGTTGACAGTTTTAATGTTTAACTTCTTGCATTAACAAACTGTTATTTAATTATGAATGAAACTCAAAGAAGACAATTTCCACTCTATTAAATTTCTGAAATATATAATATTAACAGTGAAAAGCTTGAGACACAAGCATATGTCAGTTAAAATAAGTATCTTACTGAGAAAGCCTTCATTTTAAAATATACCATGATTTCGTATGTTGCTGTTATTTGTGTCAGGAGTAGTTCTAAGTCATCATGTATATTGTTCATTGTACACACTGGAACACTGGAATCTTGGAGACAGAATTTATTTTTAGAAAGGCAATTGCCCTTATATCTATTATAATGTTTTTAAATTTTTGCCCTATATCCTATTTCTGAGACTCTCATAACAGAATACCATAGACTTAATGACTACAAAAAAGAACACAGTTTTATCAGAAGTCTATAAAATAGAATCTAATATGGAGGAGGAAGTTGCAAGAATTTAAGACACTAAAATCTGACATGGAGAAGCCAGTGTATACAAGGTAAGCTTCTTCTAGACTTCTCTCATCATTATGAAGACAAACACTTTTATCTCTTCTTATGATAAGAAGAGATAGTCTGACTAGACATAGAATGAGTTAAGAGACTGAGGCACAACTCTGGGTGTATCTATAAAGACATTTCATGAAGGAACAGCTTAAGGGGAGAAAACCTGCTTCTAAAGAGGGGAAGGGTCATCCCCTGGGATGAAGGTCTAGACTAAGTAAACACAGTTTTCTAAAACAAGGAATATAAATGACTAGGAGGCAATTTCAAAATGTTCAGAATCCTTTGCTTTCAGGGAAATGAAGATTAATAGTAGTTTAAAATTCTAGCGTTTTCTTCTTTTACTTTTTCCCTTGACAGAAAAGTTGGTTTCAAAAAAACATCACAGTAGCAACATATCATAGGATTGTATAATATGGAGTGAATGATGACTAGTAAAGTAACATTTTCAGTGTCATCATCATCGTCATCATCATAGTAACTAATAGTAATAAGTTGCTAAAATGCTGAAAAAACTTTACTTAATATAAACATATACAATGTATTATGACAGTTGAAAAAGTTAAGAAAAAATAAGCAATGACTGTATGACATGCAAACAAATAAAGAATTTGGATAACATACATGACAGAAACCAATGGGTCCACTGGTGACCACTAAATTCTGCTATGTCA
The DNA here is from genome assembly GCA_019843965.1 of Rhynchomys soricoides. Taxonomy (NCBI): domain Eukaryota; kingdom Metazoa; phylum Chordata; class Mammalia; order Rodentia; family Muridae; genus Rhynchomys; species Rhynchomys soricoides. The sequence continues at coordinate 2,899,280 of JADRCH010000099.1, read as the reverse complement.
ATTAGCATCTTAAGAACCTAAGCAAACTAGTAAGTAACAGACAAGAACTAGTTACTGTGGAGAGTAAAACCTGTCTCCATATTGTAAAACACCTCCACAGGGGTGTCACAAATGTGGAAATGTGTATCTATTTAAAAAGGCTGATCAGTTTCCACAGAAATAACTAACTATATAGATAGATACATGTATTTTCTATCCATGCAAATTATATTATTTAAGTGACAAAAAATACATTTTTAAAGGTGAAATAAAATTTAATTACCTATCAGGTAAAGAAGCTTATAAGTTTGAACCTATTATATACCAAGTTGACAAACTCCATTTTCTTTGCACATATGAGTAGTTTCATTATAGTGTAGTTACTATATGATTCTGCTTACAAAGAACATCTAAATATTGGCCTATAAAAACATGAGCCTAAATTAAATAAAAGCAAAAACTAAAAATTAAAAAGGAAAAAAAATTACCTAAAGCAGGAAATAGAGTTGTCAGCAAATGAAGCTTCCAGTTCTGCAAATGGGTTATATCTATTTGGCCAAGGGGCTTCACAGGTACCCCCCACACCCCAAAAACCAAACACGGGTTACTGCCAAGGAAACTAGTTTTTGAAGATAAGATCTTACTGCTGAAAATACCACCTGCATAACTCATTGAACATGGGGAAGTCAAACTGGTGCCTACCTAGAGCCTATACCACCTACTGTCTTTTGTTCATGGTACTAGCAATTCCTCTGCACCTACTAAAATGGAAAGGTAAACAACAAACCTACTAACAAACTCTTTATAAACCATGTGATCTGTCTGCAAGATAATTCCATGCAATAGCTGCACCAAGCTTGCAGGAATAACCAACCAAATCTGACTGGATTTAAGATCCACTCAATGAAAGGAAACCCATCCTTGGCAGAGCTCAGGCAGCCAAGAACCCAAGCTAAAGGAACTTAGCAATAAAGAGACTCCTAAAGGACATTCTGTTTTATTCATAGGTCAGCATCTTACTCAAAGATCATCAGAGAAGCTTCCTACTGTAGTAGGTAGAAGCTAACACAGATATCAACAACTAGCCAATAGGTATGGAGAAAGCTTGGAACAATCTATCCAGAGATTTCTGCAGAAAAGGAGACAAAAAGATAAGAGCCAAGATGAGATCAAGGAAACAAGGGTTTGTAAACACAAGACAGATACACATATGAACTTACAGAGACTATTGTGCCACGTACTGGGCCTGAACATACAAGGGACTAATGAGGTTCCAGTACTGTGGAAGGAAGGTGAGTTCAAGCCTGCATCCACAACTCAGAAGAAATCTTAAATCAATAGCTATTTGTAAATTAAAGATTATTTTATTTTTCCAAAGGAGTCTCAATGAATATACAGACTATACTTACTTAAGTCTAGATCCCCATGCACAGTAGTGGTAATTTAGAAACACAAAATAAATTCAATGGCAATTTTTGGAGGTTCTTTGTCTAAGAATACTTTGCCCTTGATTTTTATTCTTTAATTTTTTTATCAATCAGACCATTTGCAGATATAATTTGGTTTCTGGTTACATGATTCTATGACATCTACATGTGAGAACTGTGTTTCTCTGTGTCAAGATGTATTTCTTGTGCTTTCTCATTAGCTTTATTTCTTCTGCTTATTTGTTTCTTGTGTCTTATTCTAGTGTTTATATAAATTTTATCTAATTTTATTATCATTGCATTTGGATACCAGTTTGTATCTTGATGAAAGAAAAAAAAAGTGTATAGATTTGGGTAGATAAGGGTATGTGGAGGATAGAGTTGGAGTTGGGGAAGTAGAAATCATAATCACAATATATCATATTAAGATTATCTATTTTTAATAAAAATATATTTCACAGAAAAAAAAGAGGTTAATGAACCCAGAAGAGAACTTATGCTGCAAACATGATTCAATAAAAATAAGAAAAAGAAGATGGATGGAATATAAGAACTATCATTTTATTTATATTCTTTATATTTGAATATTTAGAATATTTAATGTAGGATCAAATATTTAATGACTGTGAAATTAATGAAATATTCTTAATTACATTAATGTTTACTCTTTTAAAATCTACATTATTTTCATTAACAATTAATTTTTTAAATTTCCTTGGCTACGTAATCTGAATTGTGAATAGAAATAAAAGAATTAATCTCCCATGCTCATGGATTGGCAAGATTAAAATAGTAAAAATGGCCATTTTGCCAAAAACAATCTACAGATTCAATGCAATCACCATCAAAATTCAACTCAATTCTTCACAGAGCTAGAAAGAGCAATTTGCAAATTCATTCAGAATAACAAATAAATCCAGAAAAAGGAAAACTATTCTCAACAATAAAAGAACTTCTAGAGGAATCACCATCCCTGACCTCAAGCAGTACTACAGAGTGATAGTAGTAAAAACTTCATGGTGTTGGTACAGAGACAGGCAGGAAGATCAGTGAAATAGAATAGAATACCCAGAAATGAACCCACACACCTATAGTCACTTCATATTTGACAAAGGAGCTAAAACTATCCAGTAGAAAAAAGAAAGCATTTTCAACAAACGGTGTTAGATCAACTGGAGGTCAGCATGTAGAAAAATGCAAATCGACCCATTCTTATCTCCCTGTACAAAGCTCAAGTACAAATGGGTCAAGGACCTCCACATAAAACCAGATACACTGAAACTAATTGAGGAGAAAGTGGGGAAGAGCCTCAAACACAGGGGCATAGGGGAAATTTTCCTGAACAGAGCACCAATGGATTTTGCTCTAAGATCAAGAATTGACAAATGGGACCTCATAAAATTGCAAAGCTTCTGTAAGGCAAAGGACATTGTCAATAGGACAAAAGGGCAACCAACAGATTGGGAAAAGATCTTTACCAATTCTACATCTGATACAGGGATAATATCTAATATATACAAAGAACTCAAGAAGTTAGACTCCAGAGAATCAAATAACCCTATTAAAAAACCAAGTACAGAGCTAAACAAGGAATTTTTGACTGAGGAATATCAAATGGCCGAGAAGTATCTAAAGAAATGTTTAACATCCTTAGTCATCAGAGAAATGCAAATCAAAACAGCCCTGGTATTCGACCTCACAGTAGTTAGAATGGCTAAAGCAAAACCTCAGGTGACAGCAGATACTGGCTAGGATGTGGAGAAAGAGGAACACTCCTCTATTGTTGGTGGGATTGCAAGCTGGTGCAATCACTCTGGAAATCAATCAGTGGTTCTTCAGATATTTGGACCTGAAGACCCAGCTATATCACTCCTGGGCATATACCCACCAGATTCTTCAACAAATAACAAGGACTCATGCTTCATTATGTTCATAGCAGCTTTATTTATAGTAACCAGAAGCTAGAAGGAACCCATATGTCCTTCAACATAGGAATAGATACAGAAGATGTGGTAATTTACACAATGGAACACTACTCAGCTATTAAAAATAATGACTTCATAAAATTCTTAAGCAAATGGATGGAACTTGAAAATAGCATCCTGAGTGAGGTAACCCAATCACCAAAGAACACACATGGCTTGCACTCACTAATAAGAGGATATTAGACTAGCCCAAAATCTCCAAATACTCAAGATACAATTCACAGACCACATGAAGGTCAAGAAGAAGGAAGAACAAAGTGTGGGTTCTTCTGTCTTCTTAGAAAAGGGAACAAATTCCTCATGGGAGCAACAATGTAGATAAAGTGTAGAGCCTAGAGTGAAGAAAAGGCAATCCAGAGACTCCCCAACCTGGGGATCCATCTCATATACAGTCACCAAACCCAGATACTACTGTAGATGCCAAGAAGTGCTTGCTGAAAGGAGCCTGATGTAGCTGTCTCCTGAGAGGCTCTGCCAGAGTCTGACAAGTACAGAGGTGGATTATTGCAGCCTAATATTGGACTGAGCACAGGGTCCCCAATGTAGGAGTTAGAGAAAGGACTGAGGGAGCAGAAGGACTTTGCAACCCCATAGGAAGAACAGTATCAACCAAACAGACCCACAGAGTTCTAAGGGACAAAACCACCAACCAAAGAGTACACATGGAGGAACCTATGGCTCCAGCTGCATATGTAGCAGAGGATGGCCTTGTTGGGCATCAATAGGAGGAGAGGCCCTTGGTCCTGGGAAGGCTCAATGCCCCATTGTAGGAGAATTCGAGGGCGGTGAGGAGTGGGTTGGTGAGTGGGAGAACACTCTCATAGAAGCAGGGGGAAGTGGGATGGGATAGGGGGCTTCCAGGGTGGAGGAGGCAACTGGAAAAGGGAATAACATTTGAAATGTAAATAAAGAAAATATCCAATGAAAAAAGCCACAAGAAAAAAAATTGTATACTCTATTCAAACACTATTTGGCTGACTGAATCCTGTTGTGCTTTTTCATGGAATAGGTGGTAGAGGAAGAGTGAGCAGCTGGGGACAAAACTTATCAATTTTATGGTAAAATTTGTAAATAATATTTTTTGTTAATAATATTATTAAACAAATCTTATATGGTTTAAATTAAGTCAAAGTGTCTCACAATTAACAGTATATTTTAGTTATGTGCTTTCCAAAACTGAAAGTGGTGCATGTATCTTTAAAAGAGGCAAATCTTTTAAAATACTACTCTAGTTAAAATTTAGCTGACTCTTACTTTTAAATTCTGAAAATGCAGGTAACTTGCAACATGAAAACAGTCAGTCTGATAGGGTCTTGATTTCTTCTTATATAGTTTGAATATTTCCAAAGTGTAGTTTCTGCTTTCATAGTTAATCCAGAACACTGGATTCAAACCAGTGTTCCCCACCAGTAGTAATTTTATCTTTTACTATTCATCACTAAAGGGTGACTCTGTGTGTGTGTGTGTGTGTGTGTGTGTGTGTGTGTGTGTGATCTTTATTTGAGTAAGTTATAGCATGCAAAATGGGTAAAAGAATATTGGATACTAATGGTGCTAAATAAATATCACTTGCTATAACTATTTTTGTGTTAATGCTCTGATCAATTTCTCAGGTACCTAACAAGTCTCTGTCTCTCAGGCTTTAAGTTTACGGAGAGTTAGAGTCTATTCAAAAGTAGGTATAGAATTAGACCTTTTGCTGTCTGAAATTTTTCATGGAATCATCCACATTGTATTTACAAGATCAACTAATCAGCTAAAATATAAATTCACGAATTTACTCTTGAAAAGCATGCGTTTCATTTTGCAACAAAGAGGTCAAAAAAATCAATCATTATTAAAATACTGTGAAAATTAATGGCAGTACAGAAATGTTACTTTAGAATGTGCCTCAAGCCTGCCCATACTTTATGGAATTTCTCCTTTCTTCCAAACAAATGGACTGAAATTAAGTATAAAAGCAAACACAGATGGTCTGTTGTACCAGTTACAAAATAAGTCATACTACACATGAAGCTCTTGGACTAAAATAAGTTTAGAGTATCTCCTTGAGAAGACTATTATAAAGTTATATTAATAACTTTTTGTTTCATTTTTCTAGATTTAAGAACACTGAAGTGCCTATAAAATATTTGCTCTCAACTATGTGTAAATGTCAAATACCACAATATATGTGCTGTAGTTCTTCTTTATTAAATTTTTATTTCTGGAGCACAATGTAGCTGAAATCTCTTTTAAAGAAATGCTACAATAACAATTTGTACTTTAACTACAAAAGGGAAATCATAATTCTCATGATAAATGGTTATACGGCTGGCACTGCAGTTAGTGGTTTTCAAAAGCCTATCGAATATCCTAACACTTGCAAACAACAAAAGAACAAGGACAACAAAAACTGGCTAAGAACAGAAAATCCAAATAATCTCATTTATGTACAAATGCTATCATCCCCTGTAGTCTGCTGATGCTGGATGTTTAAGAAGTTCTGTGGCTGTCACTGTTGTAAAGTGATGTACTGACTCAAAGCAGACTTTCTGTGCTGATTCTGCACTGTGTATGTGGATTGGCTAAGGATAAACACCATGAAGGCACAGCAGTATTTTAGTAGACAGAGTATTAATCAACCCACCAGGGAACTCACCCTATATTAGACCCCCTGAGGATTCTGAATGTATTTTCAGTAGTACAATCCTAATGCCTCTGGCAGCCACTGGGTTTGGCCATGTTAAACTCAACTGCAAGTTTCATTGAGTGGGAGGACGGATGCTTTGAAATGAATGTGGTGATGCATAGCTGTTAGCAAGGCGTGGGTTCCCTTGGGTCTTCATACATTTATTTATCTGAAGGAATCCTCTTTATGTCAAGGGTTTTAAGGAGTGGATAAGAAAGGATTGCCTGCTTCTGACATTTCTAGAAGGGCATATTTGCAAGAAGAACTGGAAATAAATAAAGAACAAAACAATGTTCAGACTACTTTGTGATAAATTGGTTTTGAACTCTGTATAATATTAGGTGACCATTGAGACTGCTGTTTTTCTTTCACCCTCTTTTGAATTCCTTAAATAACAAACCCTATCTTGTCATCATTTAAACTTCAACCCCTTCACAAAATTCTTCTACTAGAAATGTCTTTTTCAACATATATTGTTTAAAAGCTATCTAATGAAATTAAATGTGAATTTCACAACTAGAATATTTGCATTAAATTTGAAATATTAAAAGTAATTAAGATCATGTACCCAAAATGATTTGCTAGGTAAACAAACACAGCATTCACTACTAACTCCTTCATAAGCATGGCTTCTGTTTCTCCATTTTAATCTGTTTTAGGCTTTGGAGAATGAAGGAAAGAAAGAAAAGTAAAAGAATAAAACTTGACAACAAAGAGGATTCTCATTTACAAAGGAAATTGCCTATAGGTTTGGTTTTTTATAGCCCCTGCTTTTTAAAGGCTTCATAGTAAATATGTAAAACAATGTACTCATAGTAAATATGCAATTAAAAGAAAAAACATGTTAAATATTTTCAGGAACTACTACATCTTAATATATAAAAAATAATTAAAAGTAGAGAGTATTATATGAATATTTAAAGATACAGGAGTCTAAAGTATCTCCTGATTTAAATAAAATCAACAATTTTAAATAAAGTCAACAATTTTGCTTGTGCAGAGGAATGTGAAGTGATTTTGGTTTATTTATATTATCTACTGTATTGAATTCATCTCAGTAGATATACATAGTTCATTAACCTTTTCCAAATACATTCTAAAACTATAAAACATATAAGTGGATCATTCAGTATTACATTTATGAGTTATTAGGAATTTTATGGAAGATTAGAAAAAAGGGTTGAAGTAGTCAAGATGGTCAAGGAAACAACAAGAAAGGCCAATGAATCTGGGCTCACAGAGATGAAATCAACTGTCAGGGAGTCCCCATAGATCTGATAAAGCCCTCTGCATAGATGTTACAATTGTGTAGCTTAATCTTCTTGTTAGATTCTGGACAGTGGGAACAAGGGTTGTCTCTGATGCTTTAGCCTGATTTTGGAACCCTTTCCTCCCACTGGGTTGCTTCTTCCAGCCTTAACATGCAGGGAGGTGCCTAGACACATTGCAACTTAACATGACATGTTTGGCTGCTCTCTGCAGAGGCCCACCCTTTTCTGAACGGATAGGAGGATTAGTGGATAGGCTGTGCAGGAGACTGTTGGCAGAAAAGAAGGGAGAGGAAACTACAGTCAGGATGTAATATATGAGAGAATAAACAAAAATATCCTAAAAAGAAAAACCTTTTTCTTAAATCATTTGTCCAATTTTCAGTCTAAACAGTGAACTTATTGATTCTATAAATATTGAAGCTTTGTGGAACTTTTCAGCTCATTCTTCTTGCTTAATTACACTCTTTTTTAAAAATTTTTCAAAATCACCATCTTTGTGTTCCCAGAAGGTCATACTAAGATACTTGCTCATACAGAAATGAGTATCTTCCTTACTAGCAAGACAAGTATAGACATAGTTGTTGTTACACTTAATTTTTTTGAGGAAAGTTTCATTAGGAATTAATTAGACATCATTGCAAAGACATAAGATGGTGTGTACATGTTTGAAAATAATATCAGCATATTTGATATTTTACACGTTCTCAAAAGAAGACTTATCAATACCTATTTTTTCTTTATGAGACTTCTATTGGAATTAATGATGGCACACACCTTTCTCTTTTCTGAGTTTTCTTTTCCTTCATTTATTCCCTCCCCTGATTCCTTCTTTCTTCCACCCTCACTTTCCTTGTTTCCATCTTTCTTTTTTAAACTCATAATTATTTTTGACCCAAATATCCAGAAATCCATTTAGACTTCATCTTCAATATCACCAAAGCCCAGAGTGTAAGTATTGTCTTTAGTCACAGGACTACCTGGGTTTTAAGAACGGTAGTTTTTTACAAAAATGTGCCATTTTAAGAAAATTATTCAAATTCACATTTACTAGTTTCTATAATATCCTTTTTTTACAAACTAGAATAAGAGAATAAACTCATGAATTTTGTGCTGGATTAGATTGCGTTATGAATATATCGCATGTGTAGAACAGTTCCTTAGCAATTCAACTCCTTTGTAAGATGTATAACAATTCAAATGATAGCAACACCATCTTACAGAGGGGTTGAGTTTGGGCTCTAATATGCATTTAGTTTATTCATTGATTTTTCTGTTAAAAACTGAAGTGATTTTGCTTTTTTTCTTTGATATTGTCTGTAACTACATCTGGTTCTCTCTCACTCTTTCTCAATTTCTCTCTCATTTTATGATATATATATATATATATATATATATATATATATATATATATATATAAAACTTAAAACATTCTAGCAATAGCTTGTCCCACTGAATGTCCTCACATTTTATATATGCTAATAATAGGATGTTCTTCCTGAATTATTTGTCAATGTTTTGCCGGTCTCTATGTCCTTTGTAATCCTTGTTTTTGGTTCTACACATACGTTCAAAAAATTCATTGTCTTTCTTTATTATAAAATATAGATACAAGGCTGGCAAGATGTCTCAGTGAATGAATGTCTTACTATGTGAAATCAAACTCACATACACACACACACACACAAACACATACATACAAAACAGACATACAAAAATTACATGAGTAATTTTTTTTAAAAAAATACATATGGTTTTATTAATTTTTTAATTTCTCTACCTCTGCATCCAGAAGAGACCATTGTCATAATATGTATAGTTGAAAATTAAAGTCATTTGTTGGGGGCTAGAAACTTCTCTATAAAATGCCTGTGAACACAGCACAGTCACCAAGTAAATAAGACTTTACTCTTTGACTAAAGTACTTCTGTGAAAACCACGACTAAGAAAAATAGCCCTCTTATATTTTTGGTTGTGAGCATAGCCTTTACTGGTTGAGCCATCCCTCCATAGCCAGATGGCATGGTATCCCAGGAGGTTTCCCCTTCTCTGAGGAGACTGGGAGGGGGTGATGGGGGAAGGTATTTGTAAGGGCAGAACTGGAAGGAGAGGAAGAAGGGCAACTGCAATGGAAAGTAAATAAAAAATAAATTATCAAAGAAAAATTAAGATTCGTACACATGAAAGAAAGGAAGGAAGGAAGGAAGGAAGGAAGGAAGGAAGGAAGGAAGAAAGAAAGAAAGAAAGAAAGAAAGAAAGAAAGACAGTCCTCAAATTTTACATTTTATGTTATCCATAGAAGTTACTAGTCTTTTTCCTGGTTCTTAACCTAGCTTTAGCATTTCCTGTGTCTTATCTATCATTTACTTGAGAAGTGGCTTGTAGTTTAAAATATAAGCACAACACATCCTGCATGCATTTTCTGCAAATGGGTGAGAGGAGGGTGACCCACGCTGCCTCAGGTGAATTAACTATAGTTCTTTAATGACTTAGCTAGGTATGTTCTGCTGCATACAGTTATTGATATGAGTCTAGAACTTATCTGTGGTCACTTGGGAAGAATTTTTTGTTTGTTTGTTTGCTCATCCTCCTAAGTCCAAATCAAGGCTTTTTTTTTTTTTTTTAAATAAAGGATTCCCTGAGCAACATTTTTTAGCATGTTCTATGGCACTTTTTCTTTATTGCAGATGTCCTCATTATTTTGGTATAAACAGTTTCAGTTAAGGTAAATAAAGTTATCTATGTTAATTTACTAATACTTTACATGTATAGAGAGAATACATGGTAATGTTTATGTGATAAATTCTTCATCTTCTGTACTATACATGTGATGCAGGAAATACAGGTCCTTAAAGTTATTCTCATTAGGTTAAAAAAAAGCAAATATTTTGTTGAATTATGAATTAGTATTCATATTTCTTTGTGGTAGCTTGTAGTACAATACAATGAAGAATTAAACTACTGATGTAAATTCATTATGATAAATCAGAAAGCAAATAAAATTACAAGTATATGCCAATATTTATATTTTTAAAAAACCTTTCCTCTGTTAGTCCAGAAAGAAGGCTGCCAGTCTGTAAATCGTAAGCATACGAATTAAAATTTCTGTCTTGATGATGGTAAAAACTGATCATTACCAAAAATTCAGACTTAAAATAGCTTTACAAGTTTGAAACTGAATTAAATGAATTAAAGTTGAAATTAGATGGAATATTATGCTCAGTAGTTGTAACCTATGTACACATAAAAATTATGGATTGCAGAGAACAGTTTGCTTCAGTTTTTAGAAAATTCGAATTTGACTGTGTACATTCTTCCAGAAGATAGAAAAAAATTAATAATAATAAAAAAAAATCCAGTCTTATTAGCTAGGATGAGAGAATGATTGCTTGCTTGTGTAATATTTAAACTGTTCTTCCATGTACATTGAATTAGCTCCCAGTGTTGATAAGGTGGCTGAAATGAGTAACACTTAAACATCATAAATAATAAATTATTTCTTTAGAAAGAATTGCAGTATCATCAGTTTTATTTATTATTCATACAAACTATGCTAATGATTACCATGGCATATCTTAAGATATTTAATTTGAAGTGCCTTAATATTAGGTAATAATTTTAGGACATTAACTTATACACTAGGATATATCATTTACAAAATAAGTGATATATAATATATTAGTTTAGAAGACTGGTTTAAATTCATAACATTAGTGTGTATTTTACATATCATTAATATTTTTATTTATTTGATGCCATTCATTCTATGTTGATTCATAAACGAGGAAATAGATATTTTACCTTTATCAATTTATATAATCATGACTTACACAAATTATTAAGTATTTTCTCACTAATCCAGTTTTGGCCAATTCTAACAAACTTAGATCTTCTCATCTATATATTAGATACTAAAATAACTTGAGCGTCATAAGTTCCACTCAACATTCTAAATAAAAAGTAGAACAGGTGAAGCTATTCACAAAAGGATAGGGCACCCTAATTCTATTCTTACTGAATGCTCTTTGTACCACAATCTGATAGATACTGTAATATACATAGGAATTCAGTGACCATCTTTGAATCCCAAATGTTAGGTTTGGGGATAAAGAAAAGTCAAATAAAACATTAATAAAAATTGTAGTATAAAATATGAATAGTAAACAATTATAAATATTCTAGCTTGCCTAAGAAAGAATATTTGTTCTATAATAGTAAAGAATCTCTACAGAGAGATGTTTTTCAATAGGTTTCAAGAGATCTGAAGGGATATCGTCTAAGAATGTGTTTGTCAAAGCGCTAGTGTGCTCTTGACATGCCCTGGTGATATCTTAAAGGCATGTTAACTAAGAAGTAAAAAAATATAAATATAAATACAAATACAAATATGTATATATATAATGTTTAAGAAATATTAGTTTTTAGTTCAGGCTCAGAAAGAAATGTCAAATTCAGTATATAACCTAATCAGGGTTTATTTTTCCTTTTGATTCCTCATCACCTTTAGAGAAGGAAAAGCTGATCTAGATGTACATATTTCTTATGACATGCTGTGACAACAACCCTCTAAAGTTAATTTACAATTACTACAGTCACTCTGAATTCAATGTCTACATTGGTAAATTAAAACATAAATACCCAAAGTTCAAGCCAAACTTCCATGCTGGAGAAAAATGTGATACAGATATCTCTTTTATTCACAAATTTCAAAATATCCAATAAGATATAAAAGATGGTTGTATCAGCTTGCAATGCCACTAACAATAGAGGAGTGTTCCTCTTTCTCCACATCCTGCTAGAATCTGCTGTCTCCTGAGTTTTTTTATTTTAGCCATTCTGACTGGTGTGAGGTGGAATCTCAGGGTTGTTTTGATTTACATTTCCCTGATGACTAAGGATGTTGAACATTTCTTTAGGTGCTTCTCAGCTCTTCGAGTTTCCTCTATTGAGAATTTTCCATTTAACTCTGTTCCCCAATTTTTGCTAGGGTTATTTGGTTCTCTGGAATCTAACTTCTTGAGTTCTTTTTATATATTGGATATTAGTCCTCTATCAAACGTAGGATTGGTAAAAATCTTTTCCCAAGCTTTTGGTTGCCATTTTGTCCTATTTACAGTGTTCTTTGCCTTACAGAAGCTTTGTAATTTCATGAGGTCCCATTAGTCGACTCTTGATCTTAGAGTTCAAGCCATTGGTATTCTATTCAGGAACTTTCCCGCTGTAGCCATGTGTTCAAACATTTTCCCTACTTTCTTTTCTATTAGATTCAGTGTATCTGGTTTTATGGGGAGGTCCTTGATCCACTTGGACTTGAGCTTTGTACAGGGAGATTAGAATGGATCAATTTGCATTCTTCTACATGTTGACTGCCAGTTGGGCCAGCACCATGTGTTGAAAATGCTGTCTTTTTTCTACTGGAAGATTTTAGCTCTTTTGTCAAATATCAAGTGACTGCCCTAGTATAGGAGAATGCCAAGGAAGGAAGAAGAGAGTGGATGCGTGGGTGGGTGGGGGAATACTCCCATAGAGGCAGGGGGAAAGGGAGTGGTGGATAGGGAGGTTCCAAAGGGGATATCTGGAAAGAAGGAAGCATTTGAAATGTAAATAAAGTATCAAAAAATTATAAATAAAAATAAACATTTAAAAAGAGATATAAAAAATGGAATGATGCAAAATACCACACATTCTATAGAAACTTTCAACAATATCTGCTGGAAAGTTTTAGTGAAAGGAAGAATTTATTCACAGCTTCTTTTTCTCTAGCATACCTTCACTATAACCACCAATATGAACAAGTGGTTAAGACAAGAGACAGCCATCTTACTGTTAGAATTGTGTGTGTGTGTGTGTGTGTGTGTGTGTGTGTGCGTGTGTGTGTGTGTGTGTATTATTTATGTGTTCTATATGACAGAAATTGCTTCTGCATATATTCCTTTTATTGCTATCCTACTCATTTTGAAGGCATTGTCTGTTATGTAACTGAAACGCAATGATTAACAAGACAAACCAGCTGGATAGTGAGCCCCTTGTATCTACCTGTCTTTATGCTCTCCCTCTCTCCTGCCAAAAGCTGAAGTTTCAAATGCACACAACCATATTTAACTTTTCAAGTGATCTGATTCAAGTCCTCATGCTTTTTACAATATGCCATTTCTCCAACAGCCTTCCTACTGTTTTTACTTGGCACATGTAAGGGTGGGGTTCTACAGGAATCCTTAAGGTGTTCAAATCCTAGCTATACTAAGTATATATTACAAAGTACCAAATATTTAAACAAAGATAAGTTTTAGCAATCTCCTATACCTGATATTTGCATGTTAACATATTATAGACAGACATTCTTAAGTGCAATGGATAAAGAAATGAAGTTTGCCTGGTGTAGCTAAACATGCTCTTGGCCCACTAATGATTTCTTGAAGACTATTAGAGTTTTAAATTGGCCTTTTCTTGAATCACTAGCTCTGAAACATCTGTGACAAAATGACTGAGATCAAATTTTAATGAGGTTCTAATATAAGCTATTATAAATATTTCTTATGAAAGTTAATGTTTACACCATGAGAGGAAATTTTATTGAAAATTTTATGTTCATTTGTAAAATTAATGAACATATTTTGCCAACAGCAAGGAGAAAAAGGTCTTTGATCCTGTTTTTCAATCATGGCTCTTTTCATACTCTTGACCATAAATAGTGAATATTTAATATTAAAGTTGGAATAATTTAAAATTTCTCAGCTGATTTTGGTAGTTATAATTTGCATTAGTAAGTCGTGTTTGATTTATGATTTATGTTTTATGATTATGGTTATTTTTAAACAATGGTTAGTTTTCTAAGACTAATAATACAGTATAGAGGTAATTGGATGATTTAGAAAAATAATACAAATATCATTTGGTTCAATTAAAATATATAACATACCCTATGGCAGTGATTTTTTTTTAAAGGTTTTTCCTGTTACTGTTTTTATTGTTGTGACAAAATGCCTGACAAGAAACAACTTGAAAGAAAAAGGGATGAATTTATATGAAAATTAGAGAAGAGAGAGTTTATCATGAAATGCAAATGGCAGCAGAAAGGAGATGCTACTGACCAGGCTACATCCATGTTCAATAAGCACTAGTAAATAGAAAGTGGGTACATTCTATAAACATTTAAACTCACTATACAGATCTATTTCCTTCTGTAAACCTCTAGGTTCCAAGGCGTCCACAAGTCTTATAACCACTGCAAGAAGCTGGGGACCAATCATTCAAACATATAGAGGGGCAATTCACATTCAAATACAATAGGTATATTTCTCCCTCAACCTCTTAGACCAGAGGTGACTACAAGTCATGTGCACTAACTTCAGCATACAAAGTGTACACATATTTTTGTTCATGGACAGCCACCTCATAGCAGTACTTCATTCCAGATGAGTCAACATTTTCTAAGAAGTATCTTTCAATGCCTGTCACTGTAAAAAAAAAAAAAAAAGTCAAGAAGCTGTTCTTAATTACAGGCTTTTGTGTGTATTTCCAGATAATTAATGTTCAGAACATTATTATTTAACTAATTATTTCTGAAAATAGCAGATTTCAACATATAGCATAATGCTGTACTTTCTTGGAGACACAGAAGACTAAAAAGTCAGTTGAATAAATAGGGTTTTTTGAATAGTTTTGAGAATATCTCTTTAAAAAGAACAAAATTTGGACACAAAGCAAAAAAGACAATTTTATGCAAGACATTTTGATCTATTAGTACTCAAGTTCGTGATCCTACTATTCTTAGACACCATGACCTTTTTATTTCCTAGTCATCGCATACATTGTGTTCAATATAATATATTATGACTTAATTCAAATTCATTAAACTACACAATTAGCTCCGTAATTTAATGTATTTTCCTACTCACCAGTTTTTTTCCCAAAGGATTCTTAGAGTTTTGCATATTAAAGGTAAAGTAAATGTCCTTGAGAAGGGTTCAGCAACTCCACCTTAGTAAACATTACAAAAACAATAATTTCTTCATCAGTATGAGGAGCCAGCTCCAAAAAGCCTGAAGAATATGAATTACATCTTGTCTGGGAGAAGTGGAAAAGGTTAAAATTCATCATTTTAACTGATAGGCTTTCTACAGAAAAATAAGCAAGGCAAAGAATACCAATGCTGTTTTAATTTTTAAGGTTCCTAAGTGTATTTTCTAAGGAAAAATATGGCTTAGTTATTTGTATTGTAACCAAGATTTTTATGATAAATATTGATTTGGTGTTTAATTGCCCTTAATAAGATATATTTCTAAATTTAAAAACATATTGAATAAAGCAGTTATGTAACTTTACCTTTTTAAACACAAAGTAACCTGTGAATAGTAATTTTAACTCCTTCAT
Organism: Rhynchomys soricoides; assembly: GCA_019843965.1. Taxonomy (NCBI): domain Eukaryota; kingdom Metazoa; phylum Chordata; class Mammalia; order Rodentia; family Muridae; genus Rhynchomys; species Rhynchomys soricoides. Next base: position 2,883,577 of record JADRCH010000099.1, on the reverse strand, counting down.
TATGAGTATACTGTATTTCATGCTTATATTAGTCTTGACTCTGCCTTTCCTGAGTTCTCTATAATAGAATTTAAATCTCTAGAATACAAAATTAGAAAAAAGGAATAAAATTTTATTAGTTTCCTCTTTTATTTTTCTTCATTGAACATTAACAAAGTAGAATAAAATGTGAAGCTATCAACACCCCCTAATTTCACTGTGAAAAGGGAGAGATCTTAGGAGTTATGAGGTTTGACATTGAAATTGCCAGGTCTGGCCTGGCCACTGAAGGAACAGTGTAACACAGTGGTTTCTGCCCCTGGAGCAGAGTCAGCACAGCATGGGTCTTCAGGAGTCCTGACAGTTGCTGTAGGCATAAGGCTTATTTATATAATAATGTATATGTTTTTCTTTATGTTTCTCATTCAGGAATCTTCCCTCTGTCAAATTTAATGACTCCATGATAATAAGAAACAGCACAATTCTGGGAGGCAAGAATATATCTGGTGTTCCTCTGCAATATGTTAATGCTGTGACTTTCAGGACAACCCTGAAGGCTATGGGAAAGAACTCTGAAAACATGAGTTCAAGAACATATAAATCAATGTAAGAACTGTTCTTTCCTGGATTTCTCAACTATGCAAAATATAAGGATGTAATATGAATTGTGTTATGAGCTTCAAGGACCTAAAAAACAGAAGCAGCTGATATTAAGGAATGAGATAAAGAGATTTAGGGAGTGGTAATCTCAGGCCAAAATCCTTCCCAGCTAAGCTTACTGTTTGTGTTTGCAGATGAACAAGGAATCGATTGGAGTTTTAATATTAAATGAACTACAATTCAGAAATGGAGGGCACACTTTTGATCCAGATTTTGAGGCTGGAAGACACAGACTTTTGATCCTGATCTTGAGGAATAGTGGCCGTGAAAAGCTTAGGCACAAGCATGGTGGTAAACACCTTTAATCCAAGGGGACAAAAGCAAACATCTTTGTTTTTAAGGCCAGCCTGGGATGGATCAAGTTTTAGGTGACGAAAGCTTAGGTCCAGGCTTGGTGGAACATGCCTTTAATCCTAATAGTAAGGAGACAGAGCCATGCAGATTTCTGAGTTCAAGGTCTGCCTAACAGAGCAAGTTCCAGGACAGCCAAGCTTAGGCAGTGAAGGAGCTGGAAAACAGAAAGCTGGTGATAATGTAAGAGAACAATGAGGCCATGTTCCAGCTCCAGCAGGCAGCAAAACTCAGCAGTTTCAGCTATCTGGCTTGTCTTTAGAGTCAAGGGGCTAAAGTCATAAAATGCTGATTCATGAGACAATCAAGAGAAGCTGGTATTAATGGTTGAATTGATTTGCAATTCCTAAGGATGTAGCTTATGGAGAAAAAAAAAAAAAAAAGAGTGGGCTTTGGTCTGTAAGACAGAGCTGTTTTGAGCAAAGCAGAACACAGCTGTCGGTTTACATCCATCATTGACTCTGAATGCTCCTAAACCAACACCCTATTCCCCTGGACCCTCTCCCAAGCTAAGGCTGGTATTTGGCATGAAATCAATTACTGTCTATAGTTTCTGGTCTTTGCCTACCTATGTCAGGGCCATATTGCTCTCAAAGAACTCTCTAAAATCATTCACTTTTACCAAGACAGGTTCTCATCCAAAGACTAAATCCTAAATTATAGGTTTTCTACAAATCAACATCCAGAGTCTATATATACTGCACAGACATTGCAGAGAGTTTAATTTTTTTTTCTGCTACAATTTACATTAGTATTGACTCTTTCGGGGGGGGGAGCAATAGAATGGATATTTATTAAAAAGTGGTATATTAGATTGCATTACAAAATTACAACATGGGTGCTCTAACAATGGCTAACTCATACCAAAGAGCCCCGAAACCCAGTAGTTTCTCAGTTTAAAAGGCTTGGTGTCTCATCAAGCACAATCTGGAACTAAAGGCAGGAAGGAGAGGCACTGGTCTTAGAACCCAATTAGAACCTTAAGCTGGGGCCTAATATTATTAAAGCATACAGCAGGATCAGTAACACGGTTCATGAACTTTTCAGTGAGAGGGAAGATAAGCAAGCAATAAACAATAAGCAAAAAAAACAAAAACAACAAAAAAAAAAGTGGTTGTCCACATTTAAGGTAGGTCTTTCTCCTTCAAGTAATATAATCATGAATATTCAATGTAACAAGCATCACTCGTTTAGTAAATTCCAAAACTAGACAAGTTGACATCAAAATTAACCCATCAGACGTATACCCTTTCTCAAATTGACACACAATCCTATGACTACATAACTGCTGAATTAAAAAAGAAAATAACGATCATAATAAGCAAAGATGCTCTTGGCGATATTCACAAACTGTTCTACTAGCTTAGAATAAGAATATAAAATAACTACTAAAAGTAGTTATTGATGGCAGCAAGGATCTGTGATCTTAAGGGACATTAACACTGAAACAATGTTTGGAGAAAAAACAAGGGGGACTTTTACGTATGGTGCTAAATGAAGCATAGGGAACCTAGAGAGAAAAGTTAGACAAATAAAAAGGAAGATGAATGATGGAAAATTCCTTTCAAATGGAGATCTGTATGATATTCAGTGGGGATGTGGAATTCTTTCATGATGCAAGCATTCTAGACTTGATTTTTCCAGTCATTTATATTGTACATTAGTGAGAGAAAGGGATAAAGAAAGGAGTTACATCATCCATTTTAATACCAGTTAAAAATTAAATAGAATCTAACAGATTGAATATGAAGTACGTGGTAAAGGTGGATATGTACAGAAGCTGATTGAATTCACAGATGAATACCGAGGAGATGAATCAAACCCTTGTCCATACTTACAAGGCTTAATGTACTAAAATTGTCTCCATCTATTCACTATAATGAACAACTAATTGGAAATTGTTGTAAAAAAGACCCCATTGCATATGAAAATACCATAAAAGACAAGTTTGATATATTAGCTATGAAAGTAATAAATGTAAAAATATCTAGAGACCTGATAATTCTACCTTTAAAATTTTGTGTTAAATAGAATTAAAATAGCCTCAGTTATCAACATAAGTTAAGTCCTTACAGCTATTTCTGCAAATTATTTTCTTTAGTACATTTTTGGAAAAGATAAAAGTAAAATAAAAATTTAAAACACATTTTGAATAAAAAGAAAATATTTATAGATGGTTTTACGGCTTAGTTTGTCAGTTGTTATAGGTTCTCTTCCAATTTTAAAATTAAAGTTCACTGAGTAATTGACTAGGTTTCTAGTACCAGGAAAGCTCCCTCTGCCTGAGTGGATCTTAAGTCCAGTTAGAGTTGTTACCCACTGAGAAAGCTAGAATTCACTTATCATCAAAGAAATTTCTCATTGCAACATACAAAAACCATTACAAAACAAACAAACAAACAAAAGACCACAACCAAACAAAATGCAGAATGGAGCCTACTCTTAATGAATATATCTAAAAAAAGGTACAGGAAATATTTCAAAAGATGGGGTGAAGGACTTTAAGAACCAGTTGGCCAAGGAGTTTGCTACAAGATTGTGTTTCTAAGTAACATCAGAAGATATACTCTTAATGTTTCACCAACCACCCAAGCATGAGCTGAGCAAGAACAGCACCAATGGACATGCCAAACTGTAAGGGAAAATACCCTTGAGGCCCCAACCATACACAAATAACTTTAGACAATGGAGGAAAGGCAGGAGTGGAAGAGGTATCCTTTCTCAGGGACAAACATATTAATCAGTTGTCTAGCAGCAAATGGGCAGCCTTGAAAATATATATACAACCAACAAATGGATTTAGCTAAATTTGGAAATGTGTGTGTGTATTTATATGCATGAATTAATAATAATTAGTGAAAAGGACGTCTTGCCATGATTTTGAAGGAGATTGGGATGTTAAATGGATGTGTTTGAAGGTATGAAAGGAAAGGGAGAGATTTTATTAATTAATATTAATTATATTATAATTTTATTAATTATTCTAATTATATTAATTATTAATTCTTTATAATCTGAATTAAGTTTAAGAAGACATTTTGGTAGATTATAGTTAGTGCATTTTAGCTAACTGGACTCTACAGATGATGCAATGATAACCAAATTAATTACAGAATGTTTTATTTTTCAGAGCTTAATATTCTTTGTTCATACAATCAAGAGTTTTTAAAATTTATTTTTATTACTTCTATGTTCATTCATTTAGTTCACCTGTATAGTGCACAATGAAATGAAGTCACAGGCATGATGACATCCATTTTCAGGCCAATTAGTTTTATTCTATTCACAGACCATAACCCTAACCTAAGGTAAATTGTACTAAAAGTAAGTATCTTCTATTATAAGGCAACCAGGACTTGAATATATGTGACTCTTTCATCACAAAAATCGAAAATCCCCATCTCGGCATGTGAGTAGATCTAATAACTTCAGTATCAAAACACATTTTACATACATCATTATAAAATAAACATTATTGGTATATGGCACTATTTTTTCTCAGATTATTATTATTATTTTTAAGAAGGATTAGTTCACTGGTATCAAAATCAATCCAAATCCTTTTCACACTTGTATAAATGCTTTTATTCACAGAAATGAGCAGCACTTTTACTACAGATATATTATCTTAATCCAGAGTTCTTACAAAGCTAAATGTAAGTTTTTAACTTACATTTTATTCTCATTGAATCCAGAAATGAAATTATTGTTTAAACTCCTAGGTCAATCTCTTTCTAGTATTAAATTTGATGGATGCTCTCTAGCTACCGCCCTGGTGTGAGTTAGGTTTATGATTCCCACTGGGTGTGAAGCCTTAAGGACTGCACGTATACCTTTCACCATTAGCCCCTAAAGTGTGACTGCACATATAAAAACACCTTATAAATCACCACAATTAACAACCTTCAAACTGTCCATCCAAAGCAGCTGCCTTGACATGCCATCTGTTATTTTTCCTTCAAAACCCTCTAGTCTGTTTATCTAAGGCAGCCATTAACATTTAAAATGATGTTCCTTTTTAAGATGTGTGATGGGTTGATGCAGTAAAGCTTTTGTTTTGATTATCAACAATTTCTATGCTGCAATATAATTTTTGTGGTACTCAGGGCCCTTTACAAATCAAAAGGAATCCAACTAAAACAGTAATTAATGTCAAATGACTAGTCACAAAAGGCCCCATTTAATTAAAAAGTTCTAATCTTTGATTACACTTCATCATATATTCTACTGATTGCAAACTCTTGTCTGAAAAAGAGAAATAATATTGGGGACATTGTCTATTATCTCTCTAAAATGACACCTGAATATTATATGAAATGGCTCTGATGTGCTAAGAAGCTGAATAATCATCCCAAGTTATATTTTTATTAGTTATTTATTTGTTCACCATTAAAATTAAAAACAACTGAAGTGTAAAATAAAGATAAAATTCACTAAAAATGAAGTCTATTACTAAGAATACTATCTTATAGTATTTTTTACACTTGAATTTAAAAAATAATTTTACACTTACAAAATCAATAAAAATCAGTCAGAAAAAGGCAATATACCTTGGGCTTATAATTAGAATTAATAGCTGGGTGTAGTGGCATAAACTCTTAATCTTAGCACCCAGGAGGCAGAGACAGGCAGATTCCTGTGTTCCTGAGGCCAGGTTTGTCTACAGAGCAAGCAAGTCTCAGGACAGCCAGAGCTACTCAGAGAAACCTTGTTTTGAGAATATAAAATAATAATAATAATAATAATAATAATAATAATAATAATAATAACTTTAAACATGACTTTTTGCCTTCAATCTCACTACTTAAGAGGCAGGAGCAAGAGAATCTCTGAGTTTGAGGCCAGCCTGGGTTCCAGGACAACCACAGTTCCACAGAGACAATCTGTTTAGAATAGGAAACAAACCAGATAGACAGATAACAGATAGATAGACAGACAGACAGATGGACGGACGGACAGACGGACGGACGGATGGATGGATGGGTGAATGGGTGGATGGGTTGCTTGGTGGGTGGATGAGTGGGTGGGTAGATGGATGGGTGGATGGATGAATGAATGGATGGATAGATAGACAGGTAGATGAATAGAATAATACATTTTCCTTAAATCTCATACTCCAATGTGTATAGATTCTACAGCATATGGATGTCACTATTGAGTTCCATTGTACTTATTTTATGTTATTATCAGAGTTTAATATTCAATTGTAGGAATGTTAAGCTTAGCCACCAATAGTCTCTTATTCTCTTAGGTTATAAAACAAAGGTATACTCCTAAATGGACACAAAAACAGAAACTTGCATTTCTTGAAGTTTATACATTCATGTGATATTCTCTATTTTAGTGGAAAGGATCTAAACCAGATATGGTGCGATATCATCACAATCAAATGTTAATGCTACTAAGAGAAGAGTTAATGGATTTTGTTAATTCATTGCAGCATACTTTAGAATTATTTTTATCCATAACTAACAGATTTTAGGCTCATCTCAATCATTGTTCAACTGTAACCTGTGTTAATCTGATTAATCTGACATATGGTATGTTCAACAGAAAGAATAAAGCACTTATTAAAGAGAAAATTAGACAAGAAAATTGGCAACACGTATTCAGTGCCTGCTGCTTCCAATGTGTGGTACTTTATCATGTACACCATTTTCCTTAATGTTCCAAATAGATCATTCATTGGATCATGGTTTAAATGAAAAACTTAAACAGCATAGTTATAGCAGAATATCTGTACAATAGAATATGTCAATATAGTGATTAAATTGACTGAAACCATATGAAATGCAACCAAAACTTTTTTGCTTACTACAATTTAATATCACATCGATCGATTTTAATGCTAAGATAAAGCTAATGAATACAATATAATATTTTCTTCAGTTTTTCTTTTAAAATGAGAAATATGGTTGATTATATGACATGGCACATCTTAAACAGTAGCATCAAGTCATTTATATGTATGACTTGTTTGTATAAAGCACTGTGCTAAAATTGGTGGAACCAACTCTTCAGTAACAAATGGAATGAACTTCATGAGGATAATTGAGGCAATAAAGCATGTTTAAAAGCATATAATGAAATATTCCCAACTTTTGTTTAATCAACAAAGGCATTAAATTTTGTTATTTCATCTAGCTACGTCATTGTATTGAATATATACTTTTGCCATTAATACCTAACAAAGCAACAACAAAAATCTTGTAGGAGGAAAGGTTTCATGGGGGTTCACCTGTTGCATTCCATCAAGTCAAGACATGACAGTTGAAGCTGACCTAAAATACGGCAATAAGAATGTAACACATTTAGTATATCCTAGCTGGAAATTATTGGAACCCTTGAGGCCACTATACCTTCAAGAAATACCTCTCAGAGATCCACTTTCAGTGAGGTCCCAACTCCTATTTCTTTCCATAACTTCTAAACAATTCTATCAACTGGGTACAAGTTTTCAAACATATGAGATTCAGGATGACAGGCACTTCACACCAAACTATAACTGTACTTTGTAGCTGTACTGGCTGGTTTTGTGTCAACCTAACACAATCTAGAGTCATCAGAGAAGAAGGAACTCAAGTTGAGAAAATGTCTCCATGAGATCCAGCTGCAAGGCATTTTCTCAGTTAATGATCAATAGGAGTGAGCCCAGCCCACTGTGTGTGGTGCTATCAGTGGGTTGGTGATCCTAAAGGGAGGGACCTTAGATGAAATGCCCGACAGTAGGGAGAGGGAACGTATAGAGTCCATCTCCAGCAAGAAAGCAGAGCATCAAGTGAGGAAGAGGGTTGCCATTGCACAGTCAAAACTCTGACCCATAATTGTTCCTGTCTGAAAAAACTGCGGAGTAGGAAATGGAGAGGAGCCTGAGGAAAAGAAGGCCTAGCTACAGGCCCAAAGTGGGATCCACCTCAAAGGGAGATTCGAATGCCTGATACTATTACTGAGGCTATGGAGCATTCTCAAAAAGGGACCTAGCATGATCACACTCCAGAAGACCCAAGAAGCAGCTGAAAGAATCAGGTGCAGATATTTGCACCCAACCAATGTACAGAAGCTGCTGACCCCTGTGGTTGAATAAGGGAAAGGCTGGAAGAAGCTAAGGAGGAGGGTGATCCTATAGGAGGAACAGCAGTCTCAATTAACCTGGACCCCTGAGATCTCTCACACACTGGACCACCAAACATGGAGTATACATTGGCTGATATGAGGCCCCCAACACATATACAGAAGAGGACTGCTGAGTCTGTGTTCAGTCAACGGAGATATACCTAACCCTCAAGAGCTTGGAGGCTCTAGGGAGTTTAGATGTCTGGTTGGGTGGGGGATGGGGGGTAGAGACATCCACGTGGAGACAGGGGATGAGGAGAAGGTATGGGATGTAGAACAGTCTAAGGGTGGATGGGGGGTATAAAATCTGGAATGATGAATGAATGAATGAACGAATGAAAAAAGAAAGCAGGCTGAGAAAGCTACATGGATCAAGCCAGTAAGCAGCATCCTCCTTGGTCTCTGCTATAGCTCTTGCCTCCTGGTTCTTTTCCTGCTTGGGTTCCTGTCCTGACTTCCTTCAATGACAGAATATGATGCGGAACTATGAGCTGAATAAATCCTTTCCTCCCAGTTTGATTTTTGGTCATGGTATTATTGTCACAACCATATGAAACCCTAAGAGAGTAGCATTTTAATATGTATAATTCTTAGGTATTACAGTCAATTTTTTACTACAGTTGTCTCTTTGATTCTTAAATATTTCCATGTTTTTTTTTCTTTACTGTTATAAAAGCCATTTTGCAGAATATTTCCCCCAAAATTTTAGTTGAATATACCTCTTTAGTAATAAATATTCATTTTTGACATAGCCAGTTAATTTCTTCCATGTAAATTTCATGAGAATACTTCTTAAATACTTAAATATGTTTTAAGTTTTTAAATTTAGATATTTAAAAGTAAGGCATTATCATTAACATATATGTATACATAATATATACAAGTAAAGGAGCCAGTTCCATGTGACAATATATCTATTGTCATATTTTAAGTCCTTCATATCCATTCAAAAGAACAACATTCTGGTACCAAATGACATGGTGGGGTTCTCACTATGGAGAAAAAGTAACATAATTTCATGTGGTTTTGTTGGCTAATTCTTCTAATAAAGAGCAATGCTTAGTGTCAGGTATGGGGCATACATCTTTAATTTCAGCTTTCAAGAGTCTGGTCTATATATGGAGCTCTAACACGGGCTATATATTGACACACTGTCAAAAAAAGTGAGCTATGAATGAAACACATTTTGAAAATATAATATTAATTTGTATCAATATATTCAAATTATAAGACTAATATAAATTATTAACATTTATTCTGAATCCTAGATAATCGGAAATTGAACAATTAAATAATTTTGTGATATATAACAACATAGCAATATCCAAAAAGTATTTTTACTTCAAATTTTTAATTAAATATGACTTCAAAAAAGATTTCTCTACAAACTCCAAAAAAATCTCATTCATTGAAAATTCATGTTTTTCAATAAGTAGAATGTTTGTTAACTAGACTAATTTTAATCATGTATCTATTATGCATCAGACAAATGTGAATGTTAGCTGTATATGTGTTGAGTAACTATCAAAATATTGTGCAAAAATTACCTTTAGTACCATCAAAGAAACCTACTGCAGAACATATAGAAATGCCCTGTCCATAATGAAAAGGCATGTCAACTTCTTCTGCCAAAATCATGTAATTGGCAGCAGAACATTGCTGCTAATTGGTATGTGTGTTTCTCCAAGAAGTGAGAATTCTAACCTTGTATTTGACAGTTGTTTGTGTAAAATGTCATGTGATATTTTGAGAGTGTGCCTTTGCTAGTTATAATTTTGTTTCTGTTGTTGCACACTAAGAAGGAAACAACTAAAAATCAAAAGAAAATTAAACAAAAGAAAATTATTAGGTATTTACAATTAAACACATACCAGAAACAAGACATTTTTAAATATATAAAACAATGGATGGACCAATAAAAATATTAACCCAGAAATCACATCTCTAAACATTTAAAATACTCATGTATTAGTGATCATCGGGGTAGTCAATGTTAGCCATTGCATGTAAATTGGATTGAAAAGAAAGCTCAGTAGTAGAATACTCACCTGATCTTTCCAGCAACCTGGGTTCAGTCCTTGGTGCTGAAAACAAGATAAACAAATAAATATTTAATATATAAATTACTGTACCTTTAATATTGTAACTTTTATATGAATATCTTTACAATTCTCACATGCTCATGTAGTTACAAATGAGGAATAATATAGTTGTTTAGAATTTATGAAAATGTCCCTATTCTCTGATATCCACAAATGTGGATGGGAAAAAAATGGTGTTTTGCTAGCTTTTCTGAGAAGTGAAAACATGATTTTGTGTGTGTGTGTGTGTGAATTTAGCTAACTTGTCTTTAAAATTAGACAAAAGCCTATGAAGCCATTATTACTCTGAACAGCTCACCTATATACTTTCCCAAGAGCATTAGAAAAATGTAGTTTTTAGTATGAATGCCAGTAACCTCTGGACTGACAATGCTCCACCAATAGCCAAAAAAACATTCAATAAGTACTCCAACTCTGAGCGTAAGGAGCTCTCGTTTGCATTGTTGTTTTGGGTTGTCTAACAGACTTCCATAAACATAATTGCTACTGCTCTTGGTTATACATAGACGAGAAAGGTAAATGCCTATTGCTGAAGACATCATGTACTTCAGGTACAGGGCCCATAGACCCCTGAGTTAGAAGTGAGATGAATACGTCCTTTTCAAGGTGTAATTTTCATAGTGCCAGAAGTCACAATGCAAGCATCCAAGTGAGAAAAACAATCAACAGTTCTACCCAACTATAAGATTCCTATAAACTACTCCAAGGACCAACATGCCACTATAATTAATCCTAAAGGTGCAATGGTGGTACACATACCTTGGCTGTGACCCACAGTTCTCTAATTGTATTAAAGACCTACTCAATAAAAAGGAAGTCACGTCTGGTGCTGGGAACCTAGTCAACCATCCAGGGCTAATGAAATCATGAAATTTAGAAAAGAACCTCCAGCTACTTGCTACAAGACATGCTAAACCCACTGAACACCTGACAGATAGGTTTCAATTTGACATGCGTGAAGCTACCTGGGACAATGAATTTTTGGGGCCACCACTCTTTAACAAGAGAACATAGTTTTGTTTTATTCTAATTGATGATTATAGGTAACTCATGAGGTATTCAATAGAACATACCAAGAAAACACCAATTTGTTGTACCTACAGAAATAAAGATGGGAAGTGTCACAAATAACTTCTTGGGTATGTTAAGCCATAGCATATTAAATCATAGGTTTTGATTTATTTACCCATAAATGAATTAATTAATTTATTTCTCAGTACTTGCCTTGCCAACACTGTGTTTAAAGAAGCATTATTCACAAGCTTATACCAAGCATGCTATTATTCTACTCGAGGTGATGGTTTATTTAAGAAGGAAAAGGCAGTATGTTACTTGTGGAACTCTGTAATTTCAGCTACACAAGAAACTTCAGTGAAATAAGGAATTCCCTTCCCCTTAGCTTTGCTGCTTTGTCTGGCCTCAGTGGGAGAGGATGCACCTAGTCCTGCTGCAACCTGATGAGCCAAGGTAGGTTGGTATACATGGAAGGACCTTTCCTTGCCTGAGAAAGGAAGGAAGCAATGGGGAGAGGTGGTGTGAGGGTGGAACTGGGAGGAGAGGAGGAAGGGGAGCTGCACTTAGGCTGTAAAGTGAATGCAAATAAATTAATAGGGAAAAACAACAACCACAACCACCAAATAAACAAAAACCAAGCTGAGCAAGTCATGGGGGAGTAATCCAGTAAACTTCCAGTAAACTGTAAAGGAGGACTTGGTCTTCCTTTGTTGATGGACTGTGACACAGAAGTCTATAATAAATAAATCCTTTCTTCTTCAAGCTTGTTTTAACCAGGGTTTTATCACAGAAATGGGTGCTGGGAATGCATTCTGTCCCCAGCCCCTCAGTGCACTCTTCTATTTGTTCCAGCACAAAGTGCTGCCAATCGCCTTCATAATTACATCTCTTTTCGCACATGCCCTGTTCCTAGTGCCCCTATTCTGTCCGTAATATATGTTTGTCCTTGTGTTTTCTTTTTTGTCTCATTTACCTTTTTCATTAATGATCTGTATAAGCATTATCAGTAATAGATGACATAGATTCGATCTAATACTATCTTGAAATGTCTTCCACAAAAAAAGGAGGAAAAAATTATCAATTTTTCAATTTAGCCTTGGAAAAGTTTTTAGGAAGGATAGAAAGCATCCAAATTCTTTTGTAAAATATCATACAAACGGTCTCTAATGCAGTTGCTAATGAAACCTTTTGTGCTGGGCCTCCACATTCTGTTTTGTTCATAGTGTTATACTCATCTACGCTTCTATTAGAATGTAGCATTAATCTGTGCTTAGAGAATTCAACAACTTTTCCATTCCAAAGTTTCAAATCCTTCTGAATTTCTCAAAAAAAAAAAAAAAAAAAGTAACATAGCCATTTTTCTTTGCAGAAATAGTTCACTCTCTGGTACCAAGTTCAATATGAGTGACTTTTCTTTTGTCTGAAATAAATACATTGACTTCCGTGACTACTGTGACCAAGACAACTTGTAGGTAAGTTTATTTTGGCTTATACTTCTAGAAGTATGAATTCACCATCATAGGAGAGCATGGCAACAGGAGGGAGACATCATGGCTGGAGAAGAGAACTGAGGAACCATATCTTCATCCACAAGCACAAAGCAGAGAGAATACACTGGAAACTTATGCTCCACTCCCACTGACATTCTTTCTCCAGTGTAGCTATCCTGCTTCTCCCACAAGCATTATCATTAGGGACCGAGTGTCCAAAGCCCAAGCCAATGAGGGAAATTTCTCATTAAAACCCACCACACTGGCTTTAATTTTCATAAAGATTTATTTCTATTGCTATGTTAATTCTGTCTCAAAGGAGATTCTGCAATATCTGACCTTTATAACCTGTTTTTGCAATGATGCATTTAACTGTTCACAAAGCAAGATCATATAGCCTTCATATTTTGGTCAAATTTAAACAAAAAAAAAAAAGGACATAGGCCTCTGGCATATTTCCTAGAACTACTAGTAAAATGTTCTCCCTATTCTCAAAATACCATCCTCGTTCTTTTTCTTTTTATAATTTCATATGATGCCTATTTTCCCTCACTTCCCAGGGAAGTGTTTCTAGGGATTTAAGACTTTACAAATATGCCTCCATTTTTCATCTTTATACCTATAAACTTAAATATCCCTTAGTTCTTCTAGCATGTTACTGATATTCTTATCATAGTAATGTCCAGTTTTTCTTTTTTCTTTTGTTTTTGTAGCAAGATTTGAGATTTAAAAAATTGGGGATAACTATATTGTTACATATTCAGTTTGAAAGGAGAGGAAGGACTTGGATGTTGATTGATGGTACATAAACTTTTCTTTATGTATATAATGGTTTAAAGTGAAGTACTTATATTTCCCTTTCTTAAATTAAAAGAAGTTAATTATATTTTATGTGTATTGCCATTTTGTCTGTGTGTATGTTTGTGCATCACATGTATACATGCATTCCCACAGGAGGTCAGAAAAGGACTTGGATCCCCTGGATCTGGAATTACAGACTGTTCTGAGCCACCATGTGGGTTCTGAGATATGAACCCAAGTCCTCTGGAAGAGAAGCTAGTGTTCTTAACATTTGTGTTATCTCTCCAGCTCCTTTCATAAATTTTCCTTCTTACTTTAATCCAACTGGGGTGAATTACTTTTTAAAAACTCCAAGTGCTTCATAATAGTCCATGTGTTAAAATGACATCCATACACTGATTTTTATGATCAATTTGGTAAATAATTTTAACGATTAAGCACAATAAGATAATGCCTTCACTATGCTTTCACATGCAGAAACTCACAAAATGTATATGTGCAGTTGTAATCACTCAGTAGATTCTTGTATGAACCCAAGGGTTAAGAATATAGTTACATGTCTTAGAATAGTGTTGATCTACATTTATTCAAATGTTGAAACAAAAAATAAACTTTTATTGAATAGTTTTAATTCTAACTCGGGGTTTCTATCCTACCTTTAAACATTCAGTTCCCAGATAAAAGAGGCACATAACCTTTATATTTATAATAAGCCTTATTCATCACAACAGCGGGGTAGATGTCTATCCTTTACACCATTATGCCTATTCCTAGCCAATATTCCTGTTATATAATTTGCCGTGTTTCATCTGGGCTGCTTACTTAATCAGCCCACATGGCCATTCATTGTTCTAAGGTTCTTTCCCATGGCCTCTTCTCCTTTTATCATCTTTTCTCTTGGTGGTATCCTCAGACCCAATACCTTGCCTCTCTCTCTTCTGCCCAACTATTAGCTGCCGGCATCTTTATTTACCAATCATAGATAACTTGAGTGACAAGGTTGCATAGAGTCACTTGGGTATGTACAGTTTCTCTCATCACTGAAGGCAGCCAGGTCTTGGGGGCCAATATTTAGCATTACAACACAAGCTAAAGATCAAATCTCAACAAACTTCTAAATTTCGTGATTGATTATACTCTTGTCTGGTTGCTCTTGTCTCTTCACATTAGCTAGCAGAGCCCTTCATCACTAACTAAATAGAATCATGGGGTCATTCTTTCACCAGTGTTAGGAAGAAAGGGCTCTATCTCTCTCAACTGTCATGCTGATGTGATTACTACCTCTAAGTAGTAAGTGGAAAGCTGTGTGCTAGGCAAACTCTTCACTCACATATGTCACATAGCTGCTAACTTACTATATTTCCTCCTGCTGAGGATGTTTCTGGATATAAATATAAGAAAATACAAACTGAATTTGTAATTTTTTGATATATGCTTCATCTAGTTATGTGCATTATACAAATATTCATCTCTTAGGACTTTGATATTAGTAGAGCCAGAGCAAAGATGTTACTTATTACTTACTTACTTGAGAATGGGTCTCATTGCATAACCACCACTGGCCTAGAAGCCATGGTAATCTTCCTGCCCCTACCACCCACTTGAGTGATGGATTATAGGTAGAAGCCAACACGACAGTTTAAAGATAGTTTTAGAAAATTTCCCAATTATGCTCATCAAGGATATGTGTTTCTTACAGTGGTTATGAAAATATCTGCATAATCTAAATATAGATCTCTACCAAACTTATTAGGAGGGGGTTCTGTAGCAGTCTGTGGCTTCCTGAATAGGTCACTGTCACAAATATATTTAATTATCACTGCTCTTATTGAAGTGATTTCAAAAGATTATTAATTCATTATTGTACAAATGTCTAAGCTGTGTAATAAATGTTAAACGCTTTGATTTTCATGGCCTTCTCTGATTACTGTACCTTCAGAGAAGGGAAAATAGATCACCCAGAATCATTGAACTATAGTCAATATATTTCTAAATTTAATCTGTATTGTGTTGAGAAGAATGGCCAACACAACTTTCTTCAATAAGTTTAAATTCAAACATACAAATCTCTCCTGATTAATACTTAAATTTCAGTTGTCATACACCACGATTCTAAGCATCATTTGGGTGACAAATAAAGATATCTCACTCATTTTTTAAAATCAGAATTGAACTTAAACTCTTCAGTGCTTATTTAAAATTGGAGGTTATTCCATTTCTATCAGTATGACTAATTTGTGGATGGGTCATGGCCTTTGCCCTGGATATTACCAGTTTTTCCCTTTCATAAAGGTAGGGCAATCTTCACGTATCTGAGTTCAGAAGCTCAAAAAAAAAAAAAAATCAATTCCACCTCAGTGAATTTTAATGATGTTTCATTTCATTGATTTTTATAGTTTAATATGATTTCAAAAATATCAGAAAAACTCAGAGAGTATTTTTCAGACTATGGACAGGGAAAAGCCTATATAGAGGTGCTTTATGTAAAAGTAAAAGTATGCTGTGCCCAGAGGAGCAGACAAAAGCTGTTTGACAGCACTTGGTTTGTAACTGAAATGTTTCTAGCCTTTTTTAAAGATGAGAGAAAATAATATGCATAACTCACTGAAAGAGGAATTTACATAAGGAGGCCTTAATTACCCAAGTAAGACCTTGTCACAGAAACTTGGGAAGGTTAACGACAATAATGATCATTAAAATGCAGAGAATCTGTAGAACACTTATTTGTTTTCCTGAGAGCTCAGCTACTTCTAGCATATTCTTCTCATTGATCTCAGTACGATAGCTATTAACAAGCAGGTTAACTATCTTAGAATGATGGCTAGAAATAAGTGAACGGTTAGAACCATTACTGATCATCAGCATCTGGTGTCAGCCTCACCTGAAAGGCGGGACCTCCTGTGACACAGCGTTTTGAAACATCTTTTCAGGTCACCACTGTTAAACTGACTCTGAGGAAAGAGTGCCACCTACTGAATTGAACTTCCCGGGTCCCCTCCAAGGGCTGGTTTCCCAGCCTCATCACTGCCCTAACTTGTCTAACTCTAAAAAAAAATGAGATTGCTGTACAGTGCATGAAATCAAAATATTATCTTTTTTCTGGTGTCAACCAATTTAATGATCTAGCAGGCACATCTATAAATTAACTATTTCACTCATAAGCTCTGCATTTCACCATGCAATATACAAATATTAAATAAATCTAATTTTCTTAATGCAGTAAATTTTCCAAGTGCCAATCTATCAAACTGACCACAAGGGGGAGCTAGTATGTAACGTCTTTTGGGGCAGAAGTGTTGAAATTATGGATAATATGTAACTTGCTCTTTTTGGCTGACAAGACAAAAAAAAAAGACATAAATATGGCATTTGGAATTTGTTGAGATGAAGGTAATGTTACTTTAAGTTAATGTTAAATGTTAATGTACACAATTTAATCTAATCCTCTCCCTTTAATATGTCTTAATAGATTTGGTGTGGAGTAACATTTTGAGGTTTCTCCACATCAAATAATATATTAATATGCATTTTAAAATGTGGCTTATTTTATCAACTTAACATAAACATATAGTCACTCACCTATATTCACATGCACACTCATTCACACACACACTATTTCATACTAAATATCATTTAATTGTAATTTTTTTTTTTCAAGACAGGGTTT
This sequence comes from Rhynchomys soricoides, assembly GCA_019843965.1. Classification (NCBI taxonomy): domain Eukaryota; kingdom Metazoa; phylum Chordata; class Mammalia; order Rodentia; family Muridae; genus Rhynchomys; species Rhynchomys soricoides. The sequence goes on along the minus strand of JADRCH010000099.1, from coordinate 2,866,400 downwards.
CTCTGTGTAGTCCTGGCTGTCCTGGAACTCACTCTGTAGACCAGGCTGGCCTCGAACTCAGAAATCCGCCTGCGTCTGCCTCCTGAGTGCTGGGATTAAAGGCATGCGCCACCACTGCCAGGCTAATTGTAAATTTTAAATAGAGAAATTTCATCTTAAAGTTTTAATATAGTCTGTAGAATTCAGAATATTTCTCCTAAGGTGCATTAGAGTACTTCAGTTGATCACTGGTTATTAATTTATCAATATTTTTTCTTATCTATAAATTTTAGAATTTATCGAAAATGTACAGGTGTTGATTTTAAGTTTACTTCATTCATTTTGTGAATTGTGAATGAATTTCTAACAGATTTAATTTGCATGTTTTTGTTGAGTTAAACCTGTGGCTCCGTTGTTAACATTGAACTAAGGAGAACAAATTATCCTGAATATGCTATCATATCATAAAGCACAGTAACAGAAATATTACTTAGAAGAAAATATAAATACATAATTTTTCTTAATAGTGTAATTTCATAATTTTAGACAACTTTCATATTTAATTTGCATTACAAATTTTGTGTATTTTGTACATTTAGAATGTATTAGGTATGAGAGAATTATTTTAAAATATTTCAGTTATCAACGATTCCTTCTGAAATGTAAAATTTACATTTAATTTACATTGTTCAACCTAATTTATATTCGTCATCAAGGGAGGAGAAAGATTTGTGAGTAGTCTGGTTTCATCACAGGTTAAAAACCAGTGCTTTGATTAAAGTCAGCGAACAGTCAACAGTAGTACAAGATGGGAGCCATAGATGTCTTTATAAAAGAAGAGGCACTAACTATAAACACAATACTTCATGCTTCTGAGAATTTAAATTTGATATGACGTGGTTTCCTAGTACTTAAGCCTTATGCTATTAAATTTGGTTTGAAATGTTTCATACAAAAATTAATGTATGAAACCAGATAGTGAAATGATAAAGACAAAAATATAAAAAGGATTGTTTTTATCATGTAAGTAATGGCTGTACAGAAAATGGCAGCTTTTTTTCCTTAAGAGCTATCTGTTATTAAATTTAAGATTGCAGCAAGGCAAGATAAATTACAGGAGACTTATATAACAGTGACTCTGGCTTCAGGAATAAACTCTTGCAACTATATCTATAACACATAATTAGGCATTCTTAAAGAGTGTCTCTGAATCGAAATTACATGAATTGTATAAAATTCCATGAAGTCTTATTTTAGGATTTTTCCTTAATACTGCGAAGTCAATTAGGAGACTGACATACCAGTATTTGCTCTTCTTTATTAGCCTGTAAAATTAACCTGCAATTCTTGAAGTAATTCCAGCTCATCAATCAATTTACTTCAACTTACCCACCGTGTTTTATTAATTAATCAAATGTTGGGTCTCTTACAATACATGTTTTCAGTGAGTGGTCCCACATAAATTCTAAATAAGCACACTAGATCTTGAGATGGTCAGACTACATGAATTTACACAGTGAAGGGTAATGTACTGGGTTAGAGTTGAATCTAGTTTGAAATTACAAATACTGATGATCAACCCAGCTGTTCTTGAAACTCTGACATTGCTTTAGTATATGCAGGTCATGAGTGTCTTCTGAACTCCTTAGCATGGTAGCTTATGGGACAACAGCCTTCCATGCTGCAAAGTAGTGATGCTTGTGAACTACCTAATATAGTTACATCCTTTTTCTATTCTAGTGGAGTTCAGTAGTTTTAAGATAATGAATAAGAAAATTTTAAATAAATATGAGAACACAAAATATACCTGGAAGAAAGAAAAAGACTTTGAAAACCCTTAAACAATTTTTTTAAAGTTAAATGTGATTGTCACAACTGATTGAAAATAAGCCAAACAACTGGATCTATGATAGCAGTCAGTTTCATTCCTCTTTTAGAAAAAAATCAGGTAGAAATCATCACTATAATTAGTTACTTAGGATATATGTCAGTATTCAACAACCAACAACCATGTTCAATACTACAGCGACATGAAATATAAGAAACATACTTGTGTTCTTTTTATTCCCTGGCAAAGTCCCTAAAGCATTCACCATACACATGTTCTTTCAGCAAACACTGGGGGGCGGTGTGGCATAATTACTCTGGGGAGGGGGAGTCTCATCAAATGTATGCTTCTGAGGATATATTTTTCATATCATGAAGTCCTTTCCTAGGCATTGTGTTCCCAATTTCTCTTCAACTGTATAGCACTATGTAGAATTCAACCTAATCAATACACCCCAGCCTTCCTTGGAATTGTTTATTGTCTTGTTTATGCATTATGTTGAAAGTCAAAGAAATCTCATTACTAAGCAATTAAAATAACTTTAAAATGGTCGTTTGTAAAAGGTAATTCACAATGTTTCTGAAGATATATCTAAGAACTACAGCTCTTGTTTAGCTTTGCAAAGTGCTGGTGTTTATCCTTAGAACTGAGGCACGGTGAGAGGAGAGAGAACTAAAAAATAAAAATTGACAAATGTGTGAATGTGTGATCACTATTCCTTAAGGCAGTTTCTGGTTATAAAGATTACAAGCCTCAATTTCCAAAGTACATGCATTGGACCAATATTTCTAACCAGAGAGACATAAAGCTATGTCTAAAAAATACAATGCAGTTAAAGACAACTTAGCAAAGCAGCCTTTATTTTGGAAAGGCTGAGTCCTCTCTTGAGTACAAACATATACGCTAAACTACCTATTTAGAAAAAAAAAAACGGAAAGGAACATTTTAGAATTTGAAGATCTTCTAAAAAGATCTTCTCTTTGAATATTTGAGCTCTTGATCTCTCAAGGGAGTGGTAAATTTGGAATGAGACGAGACTGCAAAATCAGACTATAGGTTATCTCCTTGAAGCTCTGGGAAATTAATAGCTCCTTTATCTGAATCTTTAAACAAATATTCCCAAAACAATATTCAGAGCTTTCTTGTAGTAGGTCTGGATTTGATTTTCTTTGAAATCCTGAATGATTCATGTTACATATTTTTATATTAGTCATTCACAATTTATAAATGGCAACTTAACTTCAGTATTTATGAATTGCAATCAATACTGCAGCAAACAAAATACTCACCTTCTCTATTTCAGCGGATTGCTTTCCTTTGTCTCTCTGAACTCTTTCCCAGAACTGCCAGATCAGAAAGCAAAAGTGATAGTGACTTGTGGATGTTTGTGAAAGCAGTTCGGGCAAAAGAAGCTTTGTGATTCTAAAGTTGGAGATGAGAAATTTAGGAGAGAGAGAGAGAGAGAGAGAGAGAGAGAGAGAGAGAGAGAGAGAGAGAGAATATTTAAACAGGCATCATTGAGTCTATGATCTTCTGGTATAAGTTCTTGCCTAAGTTCAGCTTATATGAATAGGAGCCTTTATAAATTTTATCAATGTTATTTGATTTAAAAAATATCAAATTGCTATTTGGAACTTTAGTAAGATAAACGGAGGTGAAATAGACACCAAAGCTGGGACACTGGATTATCTTGAATGTGGGCTTTGATAAGAGATGGCTATAAGGTAGCATTCTAAATACTGCTCAACCAGATTTCAGTTTCATGGAGCTCCAAAACATGTCTTAAGAGAGGTTTGTTCCCTCCTTCGAGACACTGGCTCTCTCCCCACCGGTGTCTGCTTTTCTTCTGAAACACTTTCATAATCAAGTGACTTTCCTTGCATGGGTGCCTGGGGACAGCGGGGATTTCTCTGAGGATGAGGAAAGTTACATATTGATTACTGTTGCTTGCAGCGTGTTTGCTTCAGAGCTAGCTAGCACAGACAGCTCCCCAACACTGCACTTTACTGGCATTCACTGAAATATAGATCACACTGAGAAAACGAGTTCTCTCTCTCTCTCTCTCTCTCTCTCTCTCTCTGTCTCTGTGTCTCTGTCTCTGTCTCTCTCTCTCTCTCTGTCTCTCTCTCTCTCTCTCTCTCTCTCTCTCTCTCTCTCTCTCGGGCACGCGCACGCATGCGCGAGCACGCACCCCACTCCGCACCTCCTTCAGATGAGTGCACGAGGAGTCAGAAAATCCGCAACTCCCTTGGCCCAGTGTTTGTGTGTGTAAGCTGACGACGCGTGTTGTTGTGTGGACAAGAAGGCACCGGGAAGACCGCAGCTACCTCTCTCTGCAAAGTATGCAGTGATCCCCACGCCTGGCTGTATATCCGATCCCCACATGAGACCAAATCACTGTCAAACTTTTCTCTTTCTAGAGGAAGACAGCCGAGTTGCTTCCCCGTCGCTAAGGACCCGGGCGACCATGGCTCAGCCCTAGGCGCCTCGGAGGAGACTTAGCGCGGGCTCTGCGGGCCTGGATGCTCTCGAGTTGGACTCAGCTAGTCAAAGACTCTAAAGCGCTGGGGCTGCTGGCCCCGCCCCCGCCTCTCGTTTCTCCGCCTCCCATTGGGCGTGGGCCGAGAAGGCAGGGTCTGACTCCCCACGCCGATTGGCTGGCAGAGAATCAGTATCAATGTTTAAGCGGCGGCGTGAGGTGAATAGAGTCAGTCAGCAAGAGACGCTGGGGAGAGAATCCGGACTGCGAGCCCGGCGGCTGCCGCAGCGGAGGAGGGCGGCTCGGAGACGCTACTCCAACTGTTGAATTGAATTTTCACCTTCCATTTCCTCCGCGTCTTGGCTAGCGGAGATGGATTTATTCGATTTGAAACCTGCACGTCTTTCTAAGGCTTTGGGGTGATCCTGACAGGCACCGCACCATACTGAAAGAGACCACTCGTCACAGAAAAAAAAAAAAAAAAAAAGGAGGAATTTAAAAAAAAAAAAAAAAAAAAAAAAACCAACCCTCCACAACAGACTGCACAATTAGCTATGCACACCGATGCTGGACTTTGTGAACAGAGACCATTGGGAGAAAAATCTTGAACTATGATCCTGGGCTAAGCTGTGAATCATTACTGGAAACGTGCCCCCACCCCTAAAACTGAGAGATTTGGGGGCATCTCACGCCTAACCAAGTGGAAAGGTTTTTAAAACAAATAAATATTCGTAAGCAAAGCAGACGCCTTGTCTTGCAGAGCCTCGGACTCCGGCCGAAAGAGGTAGAGTAAAAGTGCTCCTGGATTCAGCTTTGCCTTCCTTCCCCCACGCTCTTTTTCCTCGTTTTCTCCCCCCACCCCCGACGTGAATCCGGCTTTTTTGTTTTTTTGTTTTTCCTATTGAGTGAGTCAGAGAAAGCCTTAAGAAGAAACCTCAACTAATGTCTGTGAAGGGAAGACCGTGAGGGGAGTGAATACGATTCGTTCCGCTGCTTCTGACTCATCCCGCAGATCAGAACACCTGCATTTCTGGATGTGTCATTCCCGTATACCGAGGCGCCTGGAGAAGCGGAAATAATGTGTAAATCAACCCGTGCCTAACCTCCCCTTGGAGGTGGAGGTAGTTTCCCCGGGTGGGCGCCCTGGCAGAACCGCGGTGGCTGCAGCTCCTCACCCTCTGCCTTCCCCAAGTCGACCAGAGACCGTGAGAGCCAGACTGCAGAATGCATCACGCCAAGCCTTGATGTATTCCATCCACCCTATTCCTTCAATTTAAAATAATAATAACAATAATAAGAATAAGAAAAAAAAGCGTACACTGTATTCTCTTCAAATATTCACCACTCTTGTTCCTCGCCAAGGTTTTTCCTTTCTAGATGAAAAGGACTGGGAGGCTGGGCCACTGGAAGGAGGTACTGAACAGAAAGAAAAGAGAGCCACTTGACAGCCCAGCCCTGTGAATGCAGAGACTGTTTCCCTTCTAGAGAGAGACAGGGCGAGTGTGTGTGTGTGTGTGTGTGTGTGTGCGCGCTAGGACTGGGAGGAGGGTAGCTCCCTCCTCCTTTCTAGTCTGCCCTCCCCCTCCCCCTTCAAATCTGCACGTCTAACCATGAGTTGCCTGTTGATTTCCTTTCGCCTGGCAAGAGAAGCAAACTGGAATTAAACTGCAGGGAGAGAAGTCTTTGCTTGCAGGAAGAGGATGGGATGGTAGTGGCGGCTCCCGGTTTGGCGTAGAGACAGCAGAGTGTTCTACGAACAGAGGCGGAGATATATCTCTCTATTTTCTCCTCCCAATAGGCTCTCAGCGCAAATGCTGATCAGGCTGTGGCTTTCTTGATTTTCGGGGGAGAACCTTCTCCGAGCAAGAGAGGGAGGAGCTTGGTAGGGGGAGGAAACTACAAATCGGGACACTTTTTTTTTTTTTTTTTTTTCCCGTTGCATTTCCTCCCCTCCCTCTGGCTGCTCGGAAAGAAGAGAGAAAAAGAAGAGAGAGAGAGAGAAAAAAAATACTTGGCTCGGAGATGCAGTCCGCTGCCACCGCCGCTGCCTGAGCCAGCAATGCAAGATTAGATCTTTAAATGCAGCAATACACTGCCTGAAAGCCGAGCATCCTGCACAACGAGCAGACATTTCTCCGTGCGCCAGGGCAGCCTCAGATATACATATGTATCTGTGACTCTTTCTTCGTCCCTACTCATTCCCATCAATCTCTTCACCGAATACGAGTAACTAAAGGATTCCACTTTCTGATCTGCCTGGAGACACACCTCCCGAAGCCCTCCCCCACTCGATTTGAAGAGTATTCTCTAGGCTGCCAGAGGGAGTGGATTTTGCAGCGCCTAGCGGGAGTGAGGAAAACCCACCAATTCTTCTGCTCATTATCATCTCTTCCAGACTCGATTTCCTTTTTATCGCCAGCCTCATCAAGCAAGTTTGAACCTCCTGAAGTCCAAGCGGAAGAGACAAAGCCTTGGGCTTGCCCTCAGCCGCAGGGAGTCGCCGCCTTGCTCGGAGCTGCTGCAGCTTCGCTGCGCGGCTGCATCTCTCCCAGTGCGAATGCTGTAGATCAACAGGTTCGGGCAACTTGAGCGGAATAAGGAGAGACTGCCTGGTGCCGCAACCCGGGTGCGGAAGGAAGGAAGGACTCGCAGACTTGTGGCTCGCTCCGAGCTCTTACGCTCCGCCCCGGTTCCAGACTGGCGCGCACCCACCAGCTAGCACCTCCAGTCCTGCTGCTCCTGTTCCCACCCCACCGGTCTGGGATGTACCTTTCCATCTGTTGCTGCTTTCTTTTGTGGGCCCCAGCCCTGACACTCAAAAACCTCAACTACTCAGTGCCAGAGGAGCAAGGGGCCGGCACGGTGATAGGCAACATTGGCAAGGATGCCCGACTGCAGCCCGGGCTTCCGCCCGCTGAGCGCGGCAGCGGCAGCGGGAGAAGCAAGACCGGCAGCTACCGGGTGCTGGAGAACTCCGCACCGCATCTGCTGGACGTGGACGCCGACAGCGGGCTCCTCTACACCAAACAGCGCATCGACCGTGAGTCCTTATGCCGCCACAATGCCAAGTGCCAGCTATCCCTAGAGGTGTTCGCTAACGACAAGGAGATTTGCATGATCAAGGTAGAGATCCAGGACATCAACGACAATGCTCCCTCTTTCCCCTCGGATCAGATAGAAATGGACATCTCAGAGAACGCGGCACCCGGTACCCGCTTCCCCCTTACAAGCGCACACGACCCAGACGCTGGCGAGAACGGGCTCCGCACCTATCTGCTCACCCGCGATGATCATGGCCTCTTCGCACTGGACGTCAAGTCCCGCGGCGACGGCACCAAGTTCCCAGAGCTGGTCATCCAAAAGGCATTGGACCGCGAGCTGCAGAACCACCACACTCTAGTGCTGACGGCCCTGGATGGCGGTGAGCCTCCACGCTCCGCCACTGTGCAGATCAATGTGAAGGTGATCGATTCCAATGACAACAGCCCAGTCTTCGAGGCTCCGTCATACTTGGTGGAACTGCCCGAGAACGCTCCACTGGGTACCGTGGTCATTGATCTAAACGCCACGGATGCTGATGAAGGTCCCAACGGAGAAGTCCTCTACTCCTTCAGCAGCTATGTGCCCGACCGCGTGCGGGAGCTCTTCTCCATTGATCCTAAAACTGGACTGATCCGCGTTAAAGGCAACCTGGACTATGAGGAGAATGGCATGTTGGAGATCGACGTGCAGGCCAGAGACCTAGGACCTAACCCAATCCCAGCCCACTGCAAGGTCACAGTCAAGCTTATCGACCGCAACGATAACGCGCCGTCCATTGGTTTCGTCTCCGTGCGCCAGGGGGCGCTGAGTGAGGCCGCCCCGCCTGGCACAGTCATCGCCCTAGTTCGGGTCACTGACCGGGACTCAGGCAAGAATGGGCAGCTTCAGTGTCGGGTTCTAGGTGGAGGAGGGACTGGAGGTGGAGGTGGCCTGGGGGGTCCCGGTTCCGTCCCCTTCAAGCTTGAAGAGAACTATGACAACTTCTACACCGTGGTGACTGACCGTCCGCTGGACCGTGAGACACAAGACGAGTACAATGTGACGATTGTGGCCCGGGATGGGGGATCCCCTCCACTCAACTCCACCAAGTCGTTCGCTGTCAAGATTCTGGATGAGAATGACAACCCCCCTCGTTTCACCAAAGGACTGTACGTGCTCCAAGTACATGAGAACAACATTCCAGGAGAATACCTCGGGTCAGTGCTAGCCCAGGATCCTGACCTGGGCCAAAATGGGACAGTGTCATATTCCATTCTTCCCTCACACATCGGTGACGTGTCTATCTACACCTATGTGTCCGTGAACCCCACTAACGGGGCCATATATGCCCTGCGCTCCTTTAACTACGAACAAACGAAGGCTTTTGAATTCAAGGTGCTGGCTAAGGACTCGGGGGCACCAGTGCACTTGGAGAGCAACGCCACTGTGAGGGTGACGGTGTTAGACGTGAATGACAACGCTCCAGTGATTGTGCTTCCCACTCTACAAAACGACACAGCTGAGCTGCAGGTCCCGCGCAATGCTGGCTTGGGGTACCTGGTAAGCACCGTACGCGCCCTGGACAGCGACTTTGGAGAGAGCGGGCGCCTCACCTATGAGATTGTAGATGGCAACGATGACCACCTGTTTGAGATCGATCCGTCCAGCGGCGAGATCCGCACCCTACACCCCTTCTGGGAGGATGTGACCCCCGTGGTGGAGCTTGTGGTGAAAGTGACCGATCATGGCAAGCCCACCCTGTCCGCCGTGGCCAAACTTATCATTCGCTCAGTGAGCGGTTCCCTGCCTGAAGGGGTACCGCGAGTGAATGGTGAGCAGCACCACTGGGACATGTCGCTGCCTCTCATAGTGACACTGAGCACGATTTCTATCATCCTCCTAGCGGCCATGATCACCATCGCTGTCAAGTGTAAACGGGAAAACAAGGAGATTCGCACTTACAACTGCCGCATCGCCGAGTACAGCCACCCACAGCTTGGCGGGGGAAAGGGAAAGAAGAAGAAAATCAACAAAAACGATATCATGCTGGTGCAGAGCGAGGTGGAAGAGAGGAACGCCATGAACGTCATGAACGTGGTGAGCAGTCCCTCCCTGGCCACCTCCCCTATGTACTTCGACTACCAAACCCGCCTGCCCCTCAGCTCGCCCCGGTCAGAGGTGATGTATCTTAAGCCAGCCTCCAACAACCTGACTGTCCCGCAGGGGCACGCAGGCTGCCACACCAGCTTCACCGGACAAGGGACTAATTCGAGCGAGACCCCTGGCACTCGGATGTCCATAATTCAGGTAGGAGACTTTTAGAGTAAAGGGGACTTCACTTAAAAGCTCTTGGGGTGCTGTCCTGAGACCTTTGGATAAGGGAAAACCAGATGGCCAGCAATAATATGTGTGGGTGGGAAATAGTTAACTGAAAATGGTTCACATCTTTGACCCTGTGTGCACACCATTTCCTATTAAGAATCCTTCCCGTGTAAATAGCTAAAACACATGCCACACCTCTGTTGCACTTTTAAAATTTATTTTTACACATTTTGAAATGATAACAACAGTCAATACTTAAACTTTATTCTATCTGCAGGACTATATTTCTTTCCGTAACAGGATTCCAAGAGTAGAACCAAAAGGGGGGAAACAAAAGTCAATTTCCTTTAATGAGTTTTATTTTATTAAAACCTTTTATGTTGATATGAAATTTATATTCCAAATTGGAGCTAACTTCTTTAATATGGAATAGTCACCAGGTCAGTACTCTATACTATGAATCAATTTGAACAACATTTCACCCTCTGAAAAATTAGTTTTATATTTTGAAAGTGTTCTAGGCACATGAAGCCCGTTTATCCCTTAACAAAACTTTCAACTGAAGCTTTGTAAATGTGACTCACATTCTAATGTGCTTTGTACAAGTTAGGCTTAGTGACCAGAAGGAAAAATAAATTTTTTTTTAAAAGAATTCCATTAGTTCCAGGTTCTCCTGTGAGCTTCCTGTAGTCACTAATGGATGAAAAATCTACCCATAGTGTCAAAAGGTCATTTTTTTTTTATGCTATTGATGACAGGGAATTAAATTGCAGTGAATCCCACATGACTTGTTTTTTGATCAGGATATATTTTCAGGGTATCTACACATATTATTAAAGTTAAGATGAAAACAAAACCATTGCCCAAAGCATAGACATTGATTCTTGCAAAGATGACTGTGCTGTGATGATCCAGTCACTTTCTTGATCTCTTATTCACTACTGTTGTGTCATGGAAAAATATAATTCTTGCTTATCATTATAGTTAGAACACATGTTGTTACAAATTCCTCTGAATGAGCAGGCATTGAAGTTTGCAGCTGGACATAACCAAAATTGACACTTGAGGGGGAGTTTAGTTTGAAAATGAAAAGTCATTGGCCATGTTATTATGCTCTGAAAAGCTTGTCTCAGTAAAGTTACTATTGTTCAGATGGAGTGTTGAAGACCCATAGACCTGCTAATATAAACCACCTGTGTCCTAATGCTAAGTAGAAAACATTTTCTATGACAGCATAGTGTCCATGTGAACAAGGTTTGTCAAGTACAATGTGATTTACTATTTAAAGTATAAAATTCCATTTAATAGTATTCACTGTATATGAGTAATCATGTAATCGTGGATTTAAGGTTTATATGAAACATGAAAGAAATTCTCAACTATAAAAACTCGGCTTCTAATAATGTTGTCCTGTAATTGCGTGAAACTGGTATTTATGAACACTAATATCTCTATAGAGGGAATAACGATTAAATGTTTGTTTATAGATGTGATGTAGTCATTTTGGAATTGCAAATATTTTTACACCTGTCCTATATTTGTGCCACTGACAAGGTTGTCTCAGAAGGTGAATACTTAATCATGTACGTTAATGGTTGTGAGTTGAATTTTCATCTAGCTTCCAGCACAAAATATTACAAAATCAAGTTGGTGCAGTAAAATGCTCAGCAACTCTGTCTTCTTAGACTAGTGAAGGGCACTCTTGAACAGATACAGCCAAAACTTTGGAAGGATGTGGTACATATACTATGTTAATTATATTGCCATTGAAGCTGGTCATTGGCTGTAAACCATAGTGGTGGGTCTTCACCAATAATAAAACCCAAGTCAAGGAAAACCACATACTACCCAAACTTTTCACAATTTAAGCAGTAAGTGAAAGACGGTCTTTGTATTCTTTTACAGCTAAGAGTGCAGCCCATTCCATAGAAGTACAAAATGGACTTTGGTTTAAGTTTGTAATTTTACCAAAGTGTCTCAGTTTCCTATACTACTTCTGCTTTTTTAAAAATATCTCAACCTAAACAGCTATGTTTTCTCCACCCACCTCTTTCAGTTCTTTAAAAGGTGAGTTAGAGAATCCAATCAATTAATGTCCTTAGAGATGTACTACATTTCTGATATTTATTATAAAAGTCATAATAAATTAGCCAGTTGCTGCCCCCTTCTTTTTCCCTCAACAATTGGGCTGCAACACACATTGTGCTCAAGTGGAATGAAGGAAGTCTGCAGGGGTTCCATAACCTTGTGTCAAGCTCATTTGTTAGCATTTGCGTCATTCAGTCTGAAATGTAAATATGCTACTAATTTCATGTCTCTTTGTTAAGGTAGACTCGTATTCCACAAAATCAAATTGGATCAGCAGCTGGTAGCTCTGGTTCATCTTTATTTTCCAGTATTTCACATAGTGTTTTGAAAGTACATAGTATGTCTTTATAAATGGATTAAAATTTTTCATAATTGTATTGTGATGCCTATGTGCAATAAGAAGATATAAAATACAGGAACTTTTGGTGTGTATGGCTCACATTACAGCTAACGTTAACACTGGTGAAAGCCTGAGAGTGTTTTGATCATAGGCACAAGGTTTATGCTTCAAGTTTTTGTTTCATCTCAGGTGTATATATGCATTAACATAGATTTGTGAAAAGAGATTTTATTTTTATTAAATCCTGTGAATCAGGCTATATAATGTTAAGACAATAGATGCGTAACTGGAATATCAATAACTGCACAGGAATTATACTCCTACTTTGAAGTTACAATATTTATTTATTTTAATGTATAGACATTGAATTGAAGACTAGAAAGAGACTGTGAAGTGGGTAAGGTAGTCTATCAATGAATGTACAGGAATACTTTTCATTGGAGACACTCCCATGTGCATTATTTTGTGTGGTGATGTAAAATGGAGCATGAATGTAGAAGTCTTTACTAATTCTGAAGAATAACTGTTAATTGTGGCTTTCTAAGAAAAAGTTCGCACTTGTAATATCAGTAGGGAAGTGAAGGCAGAAGGTCAGTCAGAACTTCAAAGTCACTCTTCATTAAACAAAGTGGCCAGCCAGAGATACATGAGCCCCTGTCTCAAGAAAACACAAAATAACAAATTAAGTTAAAGCGCAGGCAACTTCTCAACAGGTGTTCTCCATGAATCCTAATTGGCAACACACACTGGGACGCCCTGATGATGGGACTTTCTGATTTTGTCTTCTTTTGTTTATTTTTTAAAATACCTGGATTCTCCCACTGCAGTTTTAATATATCCTCATCGATGAAATTGCATTAACTCAACAAAAAGATTTCCAAAAATGAACTTTAAAAAAACACATTGCTTTACAAATCTACTTTACTAGATTTGTCCATTCACTTCAATGTCCTGATGAAAAACAATAAACTTTGTTTTAAATATGTTCATGAGTTTTATAACATAAATTTGCCAAATATAAGTTAAGCACATTATTTTAAATATAAATGAAGTAAATAAGGATTTAGTAGGTGCCTAGAGCAAAAGAAACACATAGAAGTGAGATTGAACGGCAAAGGAGAAAGCTATCATGTATGAAGAGTTAAATATATTTTAGAAAAGATAAAAGCCGAAGAGTCTTTAATAACAGTGTTATCCACTGTGTGTCTTTATTCTCATTTCTCTAACACAGGGGTTTCTTGATTCTAGATAACCTGTTCAGATGAAATCCCAAGACCTCAAATGATCGTTCATAGTCTATACTCCTTTAAATTAATAATTTCAGCCACAGATGCCTAGTATAAATATGCTTTGGAGTCACTTCAAATTTTGTAGGTAATTCACCACACGTTTTATGCTAAGAAGATGCCACTTGATTAGCCTCACGCACTCATCATTCTTCACAAAGTCATTACTTATGAGGGTTATGTTGAATTGTGCAAGAAAGTGATGACATTGTCATCCTGCATCTCCTGTAGCACTTTGTACTTTTCTTTTATCTTTTTATTTCCTCAAAGATTATTCAAAACATAGGAGGATTAATTTCTACTTTAGTGTAATGAGTATACCAAACTTTTATTAGGGATTGAAATTACTTGAAGTATTACACAATCAAAATTCTAACTGAACATTGGGAGTTTGAAATTTCTCTGGAGGAGGTTATAAATTTATTTTTAAAGTTCCAAACTTATTCTTAGTGTTTCCATTAAAATGCTAACATTATTGTTATTTAGATGTACTTTTGTGGAGATTATCTCCAATGTAAACTTGTGAGCATTTCTCTATTTGACAACAAAGGAAAAAATACTACAAAATTAGAAGCCACATAATTTTACTTTTAGTATAGTTGACAAACAAGTTCTTCGTGAATTACTAACTTTATTATCCACTAGCCTCCTAATTTCAATAAAATTTCCAAAATGACAGCCAGATGTTTCTTGATCAACCTCATCTTGATATGAAAATTGTATTAAAGAAACAATACAATTTTTAAAATTTTACTTTACCTGTATGGGAGAGTTATATTATTTCAATACAAAGTATGATGTACACACTTACATCAAGGATTTTGAAACTACATTTTCAGTATCTTTTCTTATAAAAAATTGTATGTGATCAGAGAAAAAAAATGTCCCCTAAAATTATCTCAACCTCTTAAACTAAGTTACAAAATGGTTTATATTCCTTAAAACAGAAAATTACCACTGCTTACACTGTTCATTCACAGAAATTTATGTCTAGAATGCCAGTGTTATAATAGATGTGGATCATTCACATCTTTACAGTGCCTAGAAATACCTTTATAAGTGGATTTAAAATAATTACCCCTAAAATAACACCCAACTGTCATCTCATTTAAAGAATTATGGCGTTTACATATTTAATGAGAAGACATTCAATATTTGTTGTGAATGTTTAATGTTGTTTTTAAGTGCAGTATTTTACTATATATAGTATGAGACATCACTATTGTCAGAAATGAGATCTCAAATTTCTCACTGTCAATGCTGCTTATATAATACAGCATAACAGAGAAGCATACAGAAGCATAGGTCTATAAGATAAGAAATATATCTTAAGATTTCTAAAAATTAGTAGAAACTTACTTGCATTCAGTAAAATTGGCTCTGCCTATGCTTATTAGAAAAAGAAATATTTTCCTTTGGAAAATGTAGTTATGTATTTACCTATGTTTATTCTTATCTGTGAATATGAATATTTTCAGTAGTAAATATGCATGCAAATATGCAAGCACAAATATCCCATTTTACAAATTTCACTTCAAAGCAAGTCACTTTTTAAAGAAAAACTCATTTTCCTCTGAAAATATATTAAACATTATAAGGTAGACCTCTCATGGATTGAGGAACATAAAAACAAATGCTAAGCAAAAGTTTGGTACTTTGGGGACTGGTGGGTTGGCTGGAAACATTAAAAACATATGGTGTAAGGTTGATGATGAAAGACCAAGAGGAAGAAGTTTCTACAGCTGGGCTCAGGCCTGTGAGGAAATGAAACTTAACTCCCTGATGCCGAGAGGTCTTGCAATACACTCAATAGTGGGTACATTCTTACAAATGCAGTCACTAATTACTATATTAGTCATTGCTCTAGAATGTATTCCCCTAGGTAATACATCTGTTTAATAAATCCCACAGGGCATTATCTTAAAGTCATATTTTAGTAAAGCACTAGTGAAGTGATTTCTTTGGATTAAATTCCTTCAACCAATGATGTATAATTGTTAGAGAACAGCATACAGTTCATTTTAACTTATCATTTTGAAGATAGCGTGACTTCTGCCACCCACTTACAAGACATTTTCCAAGTTCATCAGACCTACACTAATCTATTGTCAATCTACTTTAGTAAAGTAGACTTTGACATGAACTCCCCTCAATGGCAGCATACAGTATTTTACAGCAAGTCATAGCTTTCACCGCTATCTTTGACAGTGATGTATTGCTATCCTTTGGTCTCTGGAAATAAATTATCTATAATAAAGAAGTCCTTAATGGCATCAACATTCTTGCTGTGACTAAGCAGAAATATGCGTCTGCTTCATTGCTACTACAGAGGGATCAGTTCAGTATTTTTAAGGTGTATTATAATGGAAAAGCTCATAGCAATGAGTAATGCAAGTTGTGGTCTTATGGGAGGCCCGTTTCACTTTCATGTATTCTGATAGTCTGTGAAATTGGTTTTTGGGCAGTGCTTGAATCTGTTGACATACATGTGACACGGTATTGTTTGTCTGTTCTGGTCATAGTGACATTCTGATTACTGGTATCTGTAGGCCTTGAACTGGATCTATTCCCGGCAGTTTTATTGTACTGAAATGCTTCTTATGGTTCACTGAGCATCTAGCATCACTATGCTGAATACAATTGGCACGTTTGCAGATATTTATTCAAAAATAAGGCAGTTAAACAGTATAATTATGGAAAAATGAATCAAGACAATAAAAGACTATTTAAGTTAACAAGCTTTGTGATCAAATGATAAATACAGGTTGGAGAAATGAAATTTTATATGTAATTAATCTACATAAATATATTTTGGTTTGATTAGAGAAATGGAATATATTAAAATACTTAAATAATATTAGAAATTCATTTTACTCAGGCATTTTAAAATATTTTGATATCCATGTCATCTTATTTTCTTTATATTCAAATTCTATGAAGTAGTTTCATCAACCATATTAATGTTTTAGGAAATTGGCATGGTGAAGATAATATAACTTCAAAGATCCTACTTTGTTCTAAAATATACTCTGCTTAAACAACATTTAATTCTTTTTAAATTTGTACTGTGTTTATTGATTTTTAATTACTGAAACACATTAAAGGGACCATTTAAGTGACAACTTCTTGTTTACTTCCTTTATCAGCTAAAAACAGTCTTTGTAAGGTCTGGAAGCCAAAGCTGTTAAAATGAATTTCAAGTTTGAAAGTATACATTTACAATTCTTTGGTAGATTTTTAATGCTATTTGCGAACATCAGTTTTAAGCTTATAAATTATGTTAATACATATGTAGATGCTAACTTTACATTCTGAAAGGTCCCTGTGCTATTCTAGAGGCACTAACACTTAGAGGCAACTGCACCTGAGAAATGACTGAGTGACTCAAGGCCTCTACATAACTAGAATGTTTTATACATATTTCTTTCATTTTTATATTCATATAAGAGCTTAAAACACAGTTTATGTATAAGACATAAAACATGCATTCATAGTATTTCGTACTGGACACTTAATTATCGTATGAATGTGTAAAATTTTAGTCTCTTCCAGTGAAACTCAACCCAAAGTTAAAGTTTGACTGTATCCTACATTTTGCTGTATTTTTTTTTTTGATGCATGTACAACATGAAAACATGTTTCTTACATTTTAAAGGAATCAGGTATTAAAAGGATTACAAGCATTTTCATTCTTATAATAATCCAAACCTAGACCATGTTTTAAGCAAATTCCTCAATTTACTTTTCCACAGCAAATATTCTCATCCATTTTCAAGTCTCGGCACTATAGGTTTATCAATGTTTAAGATATAACTTTTCTTTAACATCATAGTCCTCAACCTTAATACCTGCTAGAGCTGTTCACTTTTCCGACAGTTTATTTTATCACTCTACACTGAGATTGTTGTATGATTGAATATTCTGCATGTTATTTTATTTTTTCCCACAGTAGAAAATTTGGATGTAGAGTTGAGCTTCTTACAGAAAATAACTTAGCTACATGTACAAATTGGCACTGTGTGCTTCATACCAGTGCTTTTATTTCAGTACATGACCTAACATAACAAGAAGAGATGAGAATATTTAAGAAAGCAGTTGCCTATAAACTTACCAACAATTTACTTTAAAAAAAAAAAAATTCACTTCCCCATATTGGAAGAGACGGGAACTAGCTTTTATTAAAGAAGCTGTGTTCTAGCTGAAGTCTGACATTCCTCGATCACACAAATCTTCAGACAACTTTTTAAATGGGTTGCTTTGGTTTTTATAGTTAAAATGTGAAAAATAGAATAAAATATGATCTAAACTTTAGTGATCTCTTTCTTGGGACTCTCTTTGGACATACTGGCCTTGCTTTCTAGTCTATTTTGCAGTTTTTCATGTATTTTCGGAAAGTTTGCCCAAGATAAGCAATTTGCACCACCACCAAACATAAAAGGAATCATAACTCACCTGAAAAATGAGACATCCATTCTCTATCTTTATTACCTTTTACATTGTAACTGATTAAATGATTACAAAGAAAATCATCATCACATAGTTTCAAGCCAAAGTATTTGGTTGTTTGTTTTCTTTATTTTATTATTATTTGAATATTTACATAGGCTTAAGTTGTAGTAACAGCTGCTAACATTTTTTGTAAGCCACCCTCATATCGTAATCTGACTTTATTTCAAAAATCTGTGATTAAAGAAGTCATGTTTGTGTATATATATATATATATATATACACACACACACACACACACACACACAAAACAGCTAAAATTATTCTCTGAAATTAACTTGGAGTAATAAGTAGGATTGTTGAGAGCAGACATGTATGAAAATAGCAAACAGTTCAGTCTCAATTCATAGACTGATGTAAACATCTCTAACTTTGCACTTTTATGACACCATAACATGGTCAGTAATTATTAGCTGCATTTAACTCTTGACCTTCAGAGTAAAACTATTATTTTTCCCTAAATGATAATAAGTTTGGAAAGAACACAATTCTTTAAAAAAAAAAAAAACTAACACTCAGTACAATTTTCAAAAGTTATTACCCAGGGTCTTTTCTGAGATGTCACCCTGACTCCAAATGTCTAAGTAGTGAAAAACAAAGAAATATAAGGAATACATTTAACATTTTTTCTTTTGATTTTGAGCAATAGACTTTCCATGATTTTTTTTATATATAATGAAGACTATTACACAGTAATTTGGGTTAGAATTCATGCCAAGTTCCCCATCTCAAAACCCAATTTGTTACCACCTGTGGCTATTTCTATTTAAAAAAAAAAAAAGAATGAAAAAGAAACATAATTACGATGAGTCTCAGCAGTCTTAGAGTAAATTTTTGCAATTACAATACCTCCCTTGGGCAGATGTGTGAAAATGGTAAATTAATTCCTGCCAGGATTTTTCTCTTCCTTGTGTGTTTTTAGGTTTGGTGTCTCCTTCTTATTAGAGTGAGTGTTTGCTCTGGGTAAAGGTTATGTCAGTGTTTCTGTAGTAAATCTCCAGAAATAAAGATCCACAAATCAGCCATTAAATTTTGCCATAGGCAAGAAGCTGACATGTAACAACTCACAGAAGGAGTGGATAGTATTTTCCATTACTGTCCTCCGTGGCCTGAGTTAAGTATGAAGTTAAACAGTAAGAATATTCGGCTGCCTTGAGAGACAGGACAGAAGAATATCCAAGTGAATAGAAGCTGGAGGAATAATTTTATTTTCTGCTTGTTTCCAAAGCTACCTGAAGCCTAAGCATTTAAAAGACAGATAATAAAGATATCAGGAGTCAAGACGTTAACAGCTTCTCCTTTCCGTCCATTTCTTTTCTGTTGAAGTGGTGGTGCTGTATAAACGCTGTTCTTGATGACTAGCTAATCGATCTACACACAGCTAGTAGATTCTTTCAATTCTCTCAAATTTCAACAGTATTAAACGTCTGGATGAGCGTTTCACCTATATAATATTAAGATTTTGTTAATTTATTTTCTCTAAGTAGAATACTTGAAGATAGGTAACTCATCTCTATTTTTATAATTTATACTTGGTACCTTTTAAACAAGAGCAGTAAGAATACCTGTGTGTTTTTGCTGATAAGTTGCAAGTTCATAGAGAAAAATACATGTTCAAGGATTGCAGTTTTTATTAGCATCAAGCTTTCTCAGTATTACTCCATACTATATATAGTTTACATACATACACATGCATATCAATATAACATTCAAAGAGGCAATGGTGTTGATTGTCATTTATTTAAATACTTTTTATTCTTTGCTGTGATTTACACAGCATTACAATTATGTCACTCAGTCAGCATATACATTTTAAAAGATGTCTCATCCAATTCTAAGAAATCAATAGTTGCTATAATCATTTTGTTTATATTTTGAGGTACTTACATACAACGACTTCCTTAAATAATTTTTAATAATATGAAGTAATAGTTAAATCATAAATATCTATTTCTATTTGTTGAGATATTGTTTTAAGGTTTATTATGTTTGTACATGCTATTGGTGTGAAATATTAATGAAAATTACATTGGCCTTATCAAATATATAAAAAATAAATTCACACATTTGTTAACAAAATTCAGAATCTGTTTGTACTATGTAGGTGCTAATGTAATTTTCGTGCCTATCCAAAAAACCATTTTGAGGGAGATCATGAAGCCTATTTTCCTATCGTTATTTAACTTATAGTCACAACCTACAGTTATTTGATTCATAATCATTAATTCAATGAATAGATAGTAAAATACAGTTAAAATAAATCAAATTGTTTACTTTTATGGTATTTTGAAATGTAGGTATTATCAGTCTGAGTTTTATTTGCAAGGTTCATTCATATCTCAGGATAAAGGGACCTGATAGAATAAAAGTTGCAAGGAAATAAAATTTTCAAATCATACTAAAAGTTCATTCAGGAATGAAAGTGTATTTTAGTGGTGGAATAGTTTTGAACTGTGCAAGGCCCTTTGTATCACCAATCAGAATGAAGACAAAAATGTCATGTGTTTCTTCTTAACCAGAGCATGTAGGCTATAAAGTAAAGGAATAATATAAAAAAGAGCATAAGTTAGAATTTTTAAATGTTTATGATTTATTTGAATTTTATGCAGAACAACACACTTCTTGAAAGATTAAACTTAATAATGTTAAATACCGCAGGGGGTGAGCCTGCAGATAGAGAACTCTGTTGACATTTATATCCCCACTCATCGTAAACATTGAGATTCAAGTCTATCTACCGATTCGTATTTGAGGCACATTGATAGCCATCCTGCTGAATGCAGAGGATGCAGGTGTGGTACACATGGGAGCTGGCAGGATGGCAGCTCTCGTTGCTTGAAGGGCATTGAGTCGGTGTTCTATCAGACACTACTGATCAGACACTGGACCTGACATAAACTGTCCAGGTTTTGTTCATTTCTCTCCTCTTGGTCTTCTCCTTGAGACATTTTACATATATGTGTATGCTCTTTTAAAAAGACTATTGCTAAAGCATTTTCTCTATCTGCAAATTCTAAGTGATGTGAAGAACCTTGAAAATTTTACAAGAACACAAGTTTTCAAGCATTTGTGAATCATTTCACAAGATCTATGACTTAAACTTTTTTCATCTGCTTAGCAACAGTGAAAACTTTTTTTTTCAAATGTTTGAATTGCGAATTTTAAAACACTTATGAGGAGCACACCTGTGATCTTATTACTTGGAAGTCATGGGCAAGCAGAGCATGGGATGTAGGCTAGGTTGAATTACATAATCAGCCTATGTCTCAGGAAGCCAGTGTTTGGATATGTCCTTCAATGGCACAGCAGATACCTACTGGGTCCAAGGCCTGGAGTCCAATTGCTAGCACATGACAAAAGTAAATAATTATGAAATAAATGAAAGGAACCATTGCTTTTACCTTATCCTGAACTCTCAAAAATACTTTCATTTTTGCCATGTTGGTCTTCTTTTTTTATTTTTCTGTTTTGCTGTGACTTTCCAGTAGAAAGTATGTGTAAATGTATCTATTAAAGTTCCTTGTATATTTATATCTGCAGGAGTACTTTCTACTTAAAATTCAGAAATATGTGGTGACAAAACTTGGTGGTATTTATTGGCAAATTAACTGAATTATGTTTATAGCTAGGATTGACATAGTTGTCTTTTCAGTGTAGAGATAAATATGTACTGATTGCATTAAATAGTTTCATGTGTTTCGTTTTGAGATGACACTTAAGTAGACAAGAAAATTTGGGCTATTAGTTAAAATAAACAATTTCTCCAATTCTTTTAAACTATAGAAAAGAGTATACATTTTAAAAATAAAAACGTTGATTTTTTTTTATATGAAAGAAATAAAAAGACAGTTTACAATATGAGTCCTTTTTATCCTTCAGGCAGGGATGTGCACTAAAAGATAGAGTGAAGACATCCCCTCTCACCTGCCACATCTAGAAAATTCAAAAGCTTTGTTCAATTTTGGTTTTTAGTGAACTTGTCTGTTTAAAGCTATGCATCTTGCAACCACACCATCGTGTTTACTCAGCATGTAACAAAAGGAACCTCATTTTAAACTTAGTCAAACATTTCTTACATTTTTTTTTTTAACTTGCAATTTCCCTTAGAGTTTTAGTATGCATAAGTTTGGTGTTTGTGTTAAATATTCATCATGAAACCGCAGAAATGAAATTTCCAAGGAGTTATCCATTATTTAGAAATATTGTAGTTTAGAATTTTAGGATGGAGAATGACATGCTGAGAGGGGAGAGAACGAAAGGACCACTGGATCAGTTTCCCCCTGGAAATAGGCTGGCTTGGGAAGTGGAGTCTCATTTCACTTGGTTAATTGCAATAAGCCATCATCTTGTTAGGAAATTAAGGTACTATCAACATGGGGCATGAATGAAAGCATTCAACGTCCAATCTTTAGCTTCCATTTCACCCATCTCTTCTCAGGAAATGTCATTAGAAATTTGAGCCCATGACCTTTAGCTTCCATTTTTGACTACAGAGTCAAAGCTGGTGTTTTCACATTGAGTGTTTTAAGATAATTTGGTGAGTGCTCTACTCTGCACATGTCTAACCTAATCACTCTTTTTTAAAAATCTAAACTAAAATCTAGCTAAATGGGCTGGTGTGTACTTGACAAAGAGTCAACACAGTTGTTCAATCTTGAGTCTGGTGAAAAACAGTTGATTTTCTACATCATTAAGGTTTCTGTAAACTAGGAGCACTGTCCAAGTTGTGTCTGCTACTTTATGACAAGTCTCTGACTCTCACTAATTATTTCCAGCCTCCATGGCATCCTAAATTTATGCTTAAAATATCTAACTACACTGAAATTGTATGCTAAAGTCCATGGAAAAGAGTAGGGTATCTATTTACTAATGCAGGTTTTTGTGAGTGTTTTACATACCTTTAGCACTTTTTGTCAATATAAGCATGATAGAAGAGAAACATTCTAGAATTCTCTTGTATGCTCACTTAGAAGAGAGGAGCATGATTAAAAAATATATATATATGTGCCTAGCATAAGAAGTGAATTATGCAAATTGATGAAGATTTTGTGTCAACATTCATGCACTCCTCTGCTCAGTGAAGTTCATGTATCTTGGAAAAGACTCATGATTAGACAGGTGTTTCTTCAGCCCATGAGATCACATTTCTGAAATATTTATATAGTGGCTAGCCAGATGTACACAGTTTAACCTTGTAATCCTATTTCACAGCTTTTCTAAATACTTAGAAACTTGTTAAGTTAGAGGCTGATTGTTTTGGCAGCCCATTCCCATTAATAGGATTCAGATATTCCTTATTTACAAGCCTGTGCTGTTAATATAATTCAGTATATTAAATCACAGGGAAACAGGAGATTCTATCCAAGGGCTAATTGACATGGAAGCTTTTTCTAAAGCTTTTTAATTTGGTTTTTATTGACTGCATAATATCAAGAAAACACAGTGCAAATGAAAAATATAAATGTTTGGATGCCCTGCCACTACCCTTTGGGTGTGAAGTAGTCATTGCTCACATATCTTGTTCTCCTATCATAATCTTGATATAAGCCACCTAAGACAAGGCATCTGCTCTCTAAAATATTCCTCTCAGCGTCCTCTCAATTGCAAAGCATACTGTCATTTGACATGTGGAAGTATTTTAAATGTACTCATCTGGCTTTTTTAAATGAATAGAGGCAATGCAGAGTAATGTAATAATGTGTCATGATTTTCATTATGTTTATTTATTGGTTCTGCAATAATGGAAAACAAGCTTTATTGTTATGCTTTTAGCTTGAGCTATTATGCACTATGGTACTCATGCTCCATTTTGAATTTGTGCAATTCTGTCCCCTCAAGAAAATGTGTATCAGGATTCTTAAACTTAATTAGATTACAGAATGAGCTTCATTCTTTTTTGGATTTTCTATATTAAATGTACAGCACTTATAAACTGATTATACTTGAAACAACACATCCACTTGCAGGGAGAGGAAAGCCTTATTTTTCAACCTGTAAATGGCAATTCCAAAATCTCTATTTTGAAGAAAAGTAAGGAGAAAGTAGGCTATCAAAAATATAAATTCTGGTGTTTTATTTCTTTTAGGGAAAATTATATAAATTGTATTTTGTATTTTCCCCTAAAGATGTCTAATATACAACTAAGAATCTAACAAACTAAACAAACAAAAAAAATCATTGGTTTCTAAACCCATTGAGAATTGTGAAGAAATGGGGATGAGATTTAAGACTCCAGCTTTTTGTAGGATGATATATCTATGCTGCTGAGAATTTTTGCTTCCAGGGCTACATGGTTCACATGCAGTTACTAGCAGTCTTGCAGACTTAGACTTCAGCTATTCTGTCATTGTATCTGGTTCTATAATCACCCTCAAGGCATGAACCTCCTACATGTGATTCCAAGACTGTGTCCTCCTTCTCTGCCCAGGTTTTGATTGAGATTTTTTTTAAAGTTTGTCTATCCAAAGAAACTTTAAGGGACAAAAAATTTCTTATCACAAAACCCTGGTATGGAAACTCCATGAAATAATTTTTCATTGTTGGCAATTTTCAGTCTCCAAGTTTCTTTCTTTAAAAACAAAGATTAACTACACACCTTCCACCAAATTTCATGAGAAAATCTTACTGTAAAAATTTTTACTTAAAACACCATACCAAAACTATACTTTTGCTACAGTGAGAACTCATTACATGATTGTTGACTGAAAATCGAACAAGTTTCATTTATATTTTTAATTACCTATAACTTACCAATCAGACACGGTCATCGCTAACCTTTCTTTGTATAAACCTACAATTTATTTTCAATTACAAATATCCAAATGACTCAAGTATAAGCAGATTATAATTTTTGTACATTTTATTGATTCTGCTTATTCTAAATAGGTATTTTTCCTGCTGAGAGATTAATACATTCACTATCGAGCTGCTGTTCCGGTCCTTGCTAGGATGAAACATGCATAAGTAGCTATTCTTCCAAAGATACAAAATGTGAAGGAGTTTTAAGGGGTTTTACTATAAGGATGTAGGGAAAGTATTAATTTCTATTTTGATGTTATATATGCATGCAAATTGTTTTTTTAAAAAATATTATCTGAATATATTATATTAAAACTGTCTTTCATTTACATTTTATGAGTATGGCACAGACATCTTTGAATGTTGACAATGCAGTTTTTCTCTAAATGGGGGAATTCTGGGTCAATCGATATAATTCATTTCATCAGTTACTCTCCATAGACAGATTGTTTACAATGAAGTTCTATTCCCATGATTCCTGCTTTAAAAACAAAACGAAAACACAGCTCTTCCATCCATTCATAGGTGTTTTCTGGTTTTTTATTTATTTCTCTTTTTTCTTCTAGAATATGTCAACATTTTTTATTCCTATGGTGGATATAGCAATTAAAATTAAATATGATCACTCATATTTTAAAACGCATGTTTAATATTAACTAGGTTCTAAATAAATATTTACACATATCATTCTGCTTATTCTTCAAAGTGACAAAACATTTTGGAGCAGGTAAACCTCAAGGAAGTACTATGTACACATGATTCATAAAAATATTGATTTTTCAAGTTTCCAAGTCTAAGCACAATATAAGAAAGAATCAATAATGGATATAAGTATTTTATTTCAGAACATTTATAATGATTGAATTAATTTTACTAAAATAATTTATTGGATTTAAGTTGTCAGTTTGCATTCTCTAAGTTATGTTTTGACCTTTGTTTTGTTTTTATAGGAAAGTTGTTTTTTTAGAATAGATTGTTAAATTTTGATTCTAGATATTTCAAGTTTTTAAAATTAACAAACTAAATTTTGAAGTGAAAGGATGTACATTTTCTTTATCCACTATTTTTTTTTCTTTTTAAACAGGGAAGCACTGAGAGAATTCAGTTTATGACATGTCAAAATAATTATAAAACAATATCAGAAATATTTGCAAAGGGGCTAGAAAATTGCTCAGTGTGTTAAATGCTTGCTGCAAAGCTTGTAGATTGAGTTCAGATCCCCATTACCCAGGTAGTATGACAAGTGTGACATTTAATGCATACCTGAAATTCAAGTGCTATTCAGACCAACACGGGATTCTGTTAGTGATTATTCCCCACTTAAATCTAGCTGAATCATGGAACTCCAGGTTCAATGAATGAAGTTGTCTGGAAATTTAATGTTGAGAATTATTGAAGAAGACACCTAGGCTAACTCCCAGACATACACACACTTGCACAAACACATATATACACATTCAGTCAAAAATTAAATTTAAAAATAAATACAAATGCATACAATTGCAATTGAAGTCATCCATACCCATTTTCTTACATATAAATTGAAATCTGAAGGCTTTACCTATCTATACAGGAAGTTTGTCTGATATAACATTCAGAGCTCTCATGCTACTTACTGTATTATGTTGAAACGCATATTTGATCAAAATACCACACAGTGTGGATCATTGGTGCTATGAAGTACTGCTCCTTAGTTCCTGCACCTCAGATCTATTCCGAGGAGAATTCTTGCATCATCTACATACTATACATTGAACATTTCTCAGAACCCGTGTAGAAGCCTTGGCTTCTTTCTCTAGCTTGGCCCTTGTGGAGTAGAAATATTTACAAACTTAAAGACTCCATAAGCAGTCTGTGCTTCTTATATTAATTAATCACAGGACTTTTTAATGATTCTTTTTATTCTTACCCAAACTGTCTCATACATATCCATGTTTTTATTTGTGTTTATTCAAAGAGTAACCATTAGAGAAGAAAAGCCATTGGATACCATGTAGCCCAGCACTGGAAATGAAGGAATACTTGATTAACAAGTATTATTTGGATAAGACATGTACTTCCCAAAAATACAAATAACATTGAGAAATATGAACGAATGGAATAGAGTAGTAAGTGTGGCACAAATAAAAGTAATATGTATCATGTATGACATGACAGAGGTTTGGACTCAAAAGAAATTTGATTCACATTGTTTGTAGTCCACAGATACTATTTTCCCCATCCTCCCCCCCAGCCCCCCCCCAAAATAGTCATGTTCCTATTGGCCTCTTAGGTAAGGTTAGAAGGAAATATTGGACTGGGATGGATTGTCTTACAGTAGTATGATCACCTTATCAAACAAAGAAGGTAACACGGTATCAAAATAACACAGCATGGATAGGAGACAGTGAGTTCTTTGAAGTACCAGAGCTGAGAGCAGTGTCACTGGGGGAAAAATTACGAAAAGCCAGTTACTTACTCTTATCATAAGAGTTCTCTAGAGGAATTTATAATATGCTGCAGGAAGCCTTGTGTGTGTCTAAGTGCATTTCATTTTCAGGTATTCCCATGGTGGTACTGTTTGTGCAGTTTTAAGTACGTTGGAATTGAACATAAACATGCTACAAATCACTTACCACTGGGCTCCACTTTAAAAAATATGAGCAGTTTTTTTTTCAGTCAAGTGCTTTTCAAATGTACACACTCTGATCAATGTCTATGTACTATAAATGAAAAAATTGTCTTATTTTTGTTTTTCTAGGTTATAACCTAATTACAAATAGTTCAAGCAAAAGAATTTCTTATTTTCAGATACAGAAAGAAATGGTAAATATTTTAATCATGTCATTAAACATTGACATAAGTCTAAGACATGTTTTTCTCTCAAGGCTAAATGGGTAACACTTTAGGGTGTGTGATTAATAAAGCATCTCCATAGTAACTCTCACTTCTGGGCTTGAAACACAAAGGTAGCCATGAGCAGCTTGGAAATACAGAAAGGGCAAGATTCAAGTAGAATTTTCCTTTAAATATGGAAAGAGCCATGGGCCAAAGACTCATGTAAGGCAGTAATGACTCAGCAGTGTTGGGGTTTTTGTTTGTTTCTTTGTTTTTAGTTATATGTGTGTGAATAAATGATGCCATATCAGTTCCAAACAGTTTTCAAAAAAGTGAAAATAGCTGCTTACAATTCCAAGCTAGCTTTTGAAGGATCTGAGCTACTGTTTCATTAAGTGACTGTCATCACGTCAGGACAATTCTTCCCTTAGTGGAAGAAATTTCTTAGAATTAAAAGCACCAATCCAAGTAAAAAGCATTCACTCTCAGGATTTGACATTCAAGTGACATTGTGATAATGAGGAGAAATATTAAAGTTCACTTTGGTTCCTTAGTTAAGAACATCAACATTATTACAGGACCTTTGTTTGATTTTAATTTCATATATGATTACCGAACAAAAGGAAGCTACTCCTTTTGAATCACACATGTAGAATTTTATATTTACTGTTATGCTTCATAAAAACGATATCCTAGTAATCTAACTATTCTGTAAATTCTTAACTGTGTTCAAATCTGGAAATATTCCTTGTTTTGTCATATTATTTTCTGAACAAAAGTCTAACATTACTTGTATATTTTATCCTCAGTTATCACAATTGGTTTTAAAATTACTCTTTGGTTTTAAAACAGAAATCTGACTTTGGATTGACTTTTTGGAAATTTAAAATTCTGTATCATATGTGGGACTTTTAAAGTCCATAGGTTGAGGACCTGAGAGTACTCCTAAGTTTTTAACTAGCAGTGATAAAATGCATTGACTAATGATGGGTTGGCTAACTTATTTATACTTAGTAATAATTAATTCCTCATGCCTATAAAGAAAAGGACTAAGATTAATAATCCATATACCAATTTCACATTGAATCCCCTCATTTTCTTTTGTATTTAAGTAAGAGTTAGAATGGACCAGTAATGGTGATAACATGACATAGTCATTTAAAGTCACAAAGGAAATAAAATTCTTCCTCTTACCTTTTGCTCTTGTCTACAAAGTTCACCCACATCAAAGCAATAATTTATATTTTGCTTTGAATTTTGATTTTGTATCATGAGTCATTAGACCACTGAAAGCCAATTTAATAGAAAATCATTACATTCTTAGCACTTGTAACACATCAGTACTATGACAAAATAAGATGATGAAATTGGCTCTCCTTTTTAATTATATTTTTTCTTGGGAATTTTATATAATCATTAGTTAAACATAATGTTTTAAACTTCTCTTGTATCCATAAGGTAAGTACTTAGAAGTGCAGGTTTGGCAATTTCTTTCAGTGTAATGTTGATAAGTAATCATAGGTTTAAGCCTAATAATGTATATAGATATTTGGGAATAAATTGTCATTATAGTCATTTTGTGTTACAAGTCGAAGGGAAAAAAAATCTAGTTATTAGAATATATATATATATATATATATATATATATATTCAGTATTTAAAATAATTTAACATGTAAGTATAAAAAGATAAAAGCATAAAAGCACAGGCACTCCGAAAACTTTTTAGGCGTGATAATAGTCCTAATTTGCTTAGGATATAATAGTAATTTAAAAGAGCCTTTTAAGGCAAGTTCCATTAATTTCTCATTAACTTATTTCTAAAAATATTGAGATGGCTTATTATTTTCCATTCGGATCCAAGAGAGGCAGCGCAGAACTGGGCAGCCATGAAAAGTCCCGGCCAAGTGTCACTGCTTGAAAATGAATTGGGAAGATGACAGGCAACTCAGTAGCAGTCCCTTTGCAGCAGTTTCTCTGTTTAAAACGATTGTGGACAATAACTCCAGTGTGTCTCTGCTGGCAATTGAGATGAATGAATAATAAACAGCCAATAATACTATTTCATAGATTCTAACAGAAGACAGAGCACTCCTAATCCACCACTGCCAAATCTACAAAAATACTCCAGAAACAGACATTCAAATTCAGTGACAGGATTTCAAAGCATCTCCACAATGCCTAGGTAAATTTGACTTCTAAAAGAGGAGTTGAAGCTATAATTTAGTTCATAAAAATGTTTCCTGCCAAATTCATTTTTTTTATTTTATTTATTTTTTTTAATTTTTATTTATTTTTTTATCATAGTGAAGACATTATAATTTGATAAAACTGGCTACTTAGGGGATATATTAGTAAAAAGAGGATCAAAGACCTCCACAAAGACAAGGTGCATTTTAATTTGTATGCAAAGATATCTAAAAGATTGAATGGACCAATTCCCTCCCCAATAGAAAAACAAATCTTAAGCAGCAGAGGGCATTTTCTTTTAAATGAATAGATTCTGATTATAAGGGAATGCATCTAAGAGAAGATTCAGTATCCATAGTGGCGATAAGTCAAACAATATTACGAGTTTATCTCCCTCACTTTTGTCTTCCTGTCTACACACACTGATGTGTAGGATAGAAACATTTCAGACTTGTAGTGCTAGCCACATATAAGATATGAGTTCTGAGTCCTGAAGGTTCAGTTGTAGAACACCCAGTTTAGGTATCACTTCCAGAGGAAACCATCCTCCAGAACTCTTTATAGAGATGGAGAGAAAGGAGTCGGGGAAGAAACCAGTCTCTGGAGACAAAACGTCTGCCTGAGAGATAACAAAAGGCAGAAAAAAAAGAACTCTGAGCTTCCAGTGCCACCTGTGCAGCGACTTAAAAGGAAGAAGACTGGCTGTAGAGGCTGAGTGTATTGAATGGACACAGGAAGGTTAGAAAAGCAACTACTAAATATGATTCTATTTCTCTCATAAGACATCCAGTAATGGCAGACACTACACTGCTGCACAGGGGCAAGCATATCTCATATTTAAGGGCATATCAGTGCCCCTGGGTTCCACAGCTCAACAAAGCAAGCACATCCATGGAATAAGTTGTACTCGCTGCATTGTGCCTGTCATTAGATAACAAAATAACACTTATCTTCGCTTTTGATTATCTCAGTTTTTCCCTTTAAGGAAAATTTTCCCTTTAAGGAATTCAAGGATGATTTCCTTAAAGATTTATAAATTGCATGATTAAATGCTGGCACCTTAGTTATTAAAGTTATCAGTGTCATTTATAGAACAACCAGCATTTGCAGAAGATTTTAACATAGCACCGTATCACCTTAAAACAGTCTTAGTCATACTCGTTGAGCGTTAGATGAAATATTTTTATTTGCCAGGTATAGCAATTCCTGTTTTCTTACTTTAATCTTGAGTAACACAGGCTTTTTCTCAACATGGCACGAGTATCCAGTGTTTTATTATTCCTTTTGCAAGAGAACACAAATGTCTAGTATACCCTACTTGTATAAAATGTATTATTCTGAAAACCAGCGATAAATGTTGTTACTGCCATACTTCATGTACTTTAGAAATTCCAAAGCCATAGGTGCTGTCATATACCTTTATAAGTAGTGGCTTAAAATGTCATTGCATACTTCAGCAAAGTAGAAAGAACCAAACCATATATTCTGTTGAAGGCAAAACTATCAGAAGGAAAGTCTGCTTGAAAAGGCTTAAAATGAATTATTTCCCTCTTAACATTCCCTGGTGTTTAGTCTGCTGCAGAAAAAATGCTTGTTAGGAATGTGGAAAGCAGCGACTTTGAATTAAAGGAAGCATCCAACTTTTTTGTTTTCAAACCCCTGGCATCAATGTGTACAATCAACCTTATGTCCCCAATTCAAAGAAATTTTTCTTCTTCCCTGTGTCTGAATCCTGAGCATCTAAATTGACTATACCCGTAGAAGGATTTACCAGTGTGAGAGCCAGAGACTTCTAGACAAATGTTTGCTGTGTACTCCCTCAACCCCCAATTAGTTTATGAAATAAGTTGATTTCTTTATCATGTTTACAACATAAAGACCTACTTTCTTTTACATTCGATACTTCCTTCCTCTTCTTTATCCAGAGATCGAAATGGGAAGTCATTTCCTGTGTGGATCAGAACACAGAAGGCAGTCGAGGTGTCAGTCTTTTCCAGGAATCAATAAATAAAACCCAATTCCATTCATTTTGTAGAAAGAGTCCCTGTACATACAAACATGGTCATTTTTAAAATGTATTCAAGAACACACTTGAACTAGATCAGCTAAAACAACTTCAAAAAAGAAGCCTTGAGATGGAGTCACACTGCTGCATAGCAGGTATACTAATCAGGACACTGCCGCATTAGTCTAAGAATGGAAACAAAGATCAATGGAGTGAAAGAAACTGCTAAGAAGTCAGCCTGCACAAATATGGCAAATTGATTTCTGACAAAAATGAAAAATCAATTCAATAGTAAATCAGTGGAAATGAACTATGATCAACACTTCACAGTTTATACACAAACATGAACACTTGCACACATGTATACAAACTGCATGCTTGCTCCTGAGTGCTTCTCTTTCTCTCTCTCTCTCTCTTTCTCTCTCTCTCTCTCTCTCTCTCTCTCTCTCTCTCTCTCTCTCTCCAGAGTGAATGATTATACAATTGCACATTTTTCCAGTAATTATTCTCTTTATAAACATCTTTATAAGCACATTCTCTTTATGTTATAATCTGTCTCTCTGTCTCTGTCTGTCTGTCTGTCTGTCTGTCTGTCTCTCTCTCTCTCCCCTGTGTGTGAATAATGATCTATATGTAAAGCACTAAACAATAAAGGTTTTAAAAAGACGTTTGAAAACCTTTGTCGATTATTACTAGGTTTTCATACACAACCACAAAGCAAGATCCAGAGAAGATAAAAAATATAATTTAATTTTGTTAAATTATAATTGTTAGTCTTGCTAATAACAGTTGACAAGTTTTAAAGATAGTCCAATCCTTTGGGGAATACCTTATATTACAATGGACTCTCAAAATTAAATGACAAGATAACAAAGAGATTTGGACAATCCATTCATCTTATTGCATGAGTGACCTATACTCTGTGAAAAGGTACACACTCTAATTAACAACAAGGGACTCGTTAATCATGACTGCATGCTCACTTTATTAAACAAAACATTTAATAGTAATAATACCATAGATATGCAAGAAATATATTTTATACTTGTTTGAGAATATAAAAAATATATAGCTATTCTGGAGAAAATGCCAATTTCTTATAAGTAAAACTATTTTTTATGTGTCACAATTTTTGCTTCCAGATTTTCCCCTCAAAGATTAATACTATTATCACAAAATTTTGAATGTGAATATTTATAGAAATTCTCCTTCCCAAACAGGAGTCAACCTAGATATCATGCAGGTAAATACAAATATATATTGCACATAGACAAGTTTGTGCTTGTGTTGTAATAAAGGAACAAATCACAGGAATGTCTTCTCTTCTTGCCCCATTTTTGCCATGTTATAGCTAGCAATTTTACCTGAGTAATCTTGCTATGCAGAAATATTACTTTTTAGTGACAAATGTACTACTAAAACAATAACTTAAGTTGAACCAAAAATAACTAGTTTCCCCAAATTGAAAATGATTTATTCTAATTTTAAGATATTTCAATTATATATAGTATATAATTCTAACAGAGGAGTAGTTGTCATGTGTTAAAGATTAGTAGTGGTAACCAGAGAGAATGAGAGGAAATCAGATTGATTCACAGCTTGTTTACTATGTACTGCTTGTTGCATCGAACTCCAGATGCTAAAAATTCATAGAACTGTATGCCCCTTCAAATATTCATATTACTGTATACTAAGTAAAAACTATGTGATAATAGCCAAAGCATATCTAATCTAGCATAATCATCTGTATATAGTGTCTGCTGAGGCCATTTCTGTCTCCATAGAGAATGATTATACAACTGCACACTGTTTGAGTAAGTATTCTCTGTGCAGAGTGTTTCCTCATTTGTTTTTAAAAAGATACTGAATCAAATACTAAAATTTATGAAAAAAGTCTATATTCATTTGAGTAGAACACAAGTGTGAGAAATAAAGATTGATTTAACAATATCAGCAAATTCAGCAGCTCTAAGATACTAACCTCACGTCCCAGTAAATGGGCAGTGCCCCTCTTAATGTGGGAAACGGGTATGGCTAATCTTGGAACCCTGGGAGCCATCTTAGGAAAGGGTGCATTGTTCTAGGTGAAAAACACCATATGAAGTTGTTTCTATTTTTGGAAATAATTTAATAACATGTTTGTAAAGATTTAAAAGATTCTTTATGTAAATGATCATTTGCGGTATGTTGTACATGGAGCATAATGTCAAAATAATCTGCAAGTTTGACAGTGGATTCAGGATAATACTACCTAGAATGCATGCTTCAAATTTTCCAGTGTAATTTTGATAATTTTAAATCCTATTTGTAACACAGCAGTGATTGAAAAATGATGATGATGATGATGATGATGATGATGATGATGATGATTGTGGTGGTGGTGATGATGATGATGACGAAATTTGTATAAAATTTTATATTATTCTTGTATCCCATAAAATACTTGTAGGATGAGAAAAATAAAGACCCCACCATTAGACTGTAGCTTGTAGTCAATGTTTAAAAAACTGTCAGGATACTAGTATGCCCCTGCAAAAGAATGGGAGAGTATATGAGCTTTGGCAACCCCGATCCTATAGAAAGCTTCTCACCATCGTGCACAGCACTTAAGCAAATGTTGCTGGAATAAAAACTGTGTTTGTTGTAATCGCACCTTGGCAGTTAAATATAAAAAAAAATTATACTTGCCATGCTTCATTGGCTACTGCACCACCCATTATGAGTTAGTCTTTTAGAAGGGCATGATTTTGACAGCCCAGGGAGCCCAATCGTGTCTCAGAACCTCTTGAGGGGACTTAGTTGACATGGATTGGAAACCATTGGTATTTAGTAATGTCCCTCTTTCCCTTACGAGATAGAAGACCGGTGAACCTAATTCCATCCCTCAGATCAGAGGATAACTCCATGTCACTAGCACATATTTATCTCCGATCATAGGTTGAACAAAAGTCTAGCCTTCAACAACCTATGAAAAACAATACCTGAAATTGGAAAAAGAATTTCATAATTCTAATGCACATGCAAAACATTGGGGAAAAAACGGCGCTAGAGGTGACAGCTTTTATGGAATTTAATAAGACCCTTACAAGAAAGTAAAAAATTTAAAAAGCATGCAAAATGAAACTGAGCTTCTACATAAATTTTCAACTCTATCTTCCATTCTCCACCTAAAGGAAAAAAAGAGATAGAACTATCTCCTCCTGAAAGGCTCTGCCAGAGCCTGACAGAGGCAGATTCTCACAGCCAACCATTGGACCAAACATGGGGTTCCCAAAGGAGGAATTAGAGAAGGGACTGAAGGAGCTAAAAGGGTTTGCAACCCCATAGGAAGAACAACAGTATCAACATACCAGACTCCCCAGAGCTCTCAGGAACTAAACCACCAACCAGCTGCATTTGTAGCAGAGGATGGCCTTGTAGGTCATCAGTGGGAGGAGAAGCCTTTGGTCCTGTGAAGGCTAGATGCCCCAATATAGAGGAATGCCAGGGCAGGGAAGTAAAGTGAGTGAGTGGGTGGGTGGGTGGGAGAGCATCCTCATAGAATCAGGGGACAAGGTATGGGATAAGGGGTTTCCAGGGGAGAAACTGGGAAAGGGAATAACATTTTTAAAGTAAATAAATAAAATATCCCATAAAAAAAGAAGAAAAAACAAATGAAAAAAGAAGAAAAAAAAGAAAAAAAAGAAGAAAAAAAATGCAATGGGATATTATAAAATGATTTTTTTAAGTTAAAAATCACCTCAGCTGGGAGCTGGAGAGATTGCTCAGTAGTTAAATAAACTAATGGTCTTTACAGAGGACCGAGATTTGTTACCCAGTTCAAAACTCATAACCCCCTGTAGCTCGTTTCAGGGAACACAGTACTCTTCTTTGACATCTATAGGCACCAGCTATGCACATAGTACACATACACACATATTGGCAAAACACTCGTGTACATAATGTAATATAAACACATGACAAGGCTTCCTATTGGAGACGTTTGCTCTTTTGTCTAGGTAGATCTGGGATTTACATCATCGCATTTTACCAATTTACAAGCTGTATGTCACTTATTCATTTCACGTGCCTTACTGAACTTGGTAGGCCTTCTAGTCCCGTGATAAAGAAGAGATGTGAAATTGGATCTCCTTGCCTGGGAGAAAAACTGCCAACTCTCACCATTTTATATGTGCATGTATATATAATATATGGTATATTCATATATCATATACACATTAAAAATACAGCATATATTTGTTATTTCATTATCTTATTGCAGTACATTGATAATTTTATACATTTTTATTATGATATAATGGTATATTTTTAAAATTATATATTCATAAAATTATTATTAATTTTATAATATATATTATATTTTCATGATTGCTCAATTATTTGCAATTGAGCAATTTATTTCACATTTACTGAAAATTTCTAGAGTTGATGTAGATAATTTGGCATTTTTCAGAATATCTATTTATTCTATTTTGATAACATAAAATCTTATCTCCTTGCTTTTATGATCGACCTAATGTTCATATCCAAGCTGCATGTAAATGGCATAGCATATTTATATTGCCAATAGGATTTCACTCATTTTAGCCAGCCTGATTTAGTCTTACTGCACAAATTTTTTGTCTTCTCAGTTATGTGCTTTGTTTTAACTTATGATTTGTTCTTCATAATGCTACTAGGATAAGCATGTCTCAGAAAGTGGTCTATCTTGGGAATAGCTTATTATTTATTGCTGATGATATGAATACTTGTGTGAACATGATTTGCTAATGCAATGTGCTTTGGTGGGTATTGGTGACAAACTAAAGGAAGAATATTATCAAAGAAAAATATTATATTCTGCAAAGCAATCAACTTACGTGTTTGCTTGCTTAGGTGTGTTGGTTTGTTGGCTCGTGCCAAAAAGAATTTCCAAATGTTTGTTGTCTCCAACAAATACAATAACCAAACAAAAACAAAACAAAAAGAGCAAATCACATTCAGTTCTGCGTTAGTTCAGCTCTGTTTTGTTATGATGTAATACATACTCTGCAGAAAGCTAAAGAGTTGTAAACATCTGCACGCATACTTTCTTCTCTTCCAAGATTTAAAACTTAAGCATCATCCTTGTACAAAACAAAACTCAAATTTTAATGTACAGTCCTGTAAATTATCTGGAAGTTCTTCTATAGCTAAGTTTAATAAAGGATGTTGATAGTTCTGAATTTCTTTCATATTTTTCCATGAATCTAGTATTTTTTTATAATTGGATAATGATGAATGAATTTTTGGACATCCCTGGGCACAAGTAAGGAGAATTTTGCTGTCTATATTAAAACTTTATTCTTTTTAGTGTGAATTAATTGTGTGTTAGTAAAAAGCCAAATAGCTACTCTGCACTAATTACACAGAAACTACAAAGTCTCTGGCTTTCCAAGCAATGTTGATCAATAAGTACAGACATTATTCTTAACCTTTGACACTGTGTTACAGATAAAATCATAAGCTTTTGTATTTGCAGTTTTTAAAGCTTTGAGATCATAAACCATACATTCTTTGTCTTGTGTTTCTTTACAGTCCCTCTATCCTTCTCTTTCATAGATATTTGTTTGCATTTTTCTTTTTTCTGTATTTTTCTCTAGCTTGACCCTCCGCTTTTAACTTTCTTGTTTTTGCCAAATAACTTCTTCTCTTCCTTCCTTCTGTTTTTCTACCTTCTTCTAAACAATTGTAGGTAGCAGTACTGATGTGTGGTTCGCAATTATGAATGTACATATATATGAACACACATTATTTTATGATCCTTTATTTGAAGGGAGAATGTACTTTACTAATATGAATGAATTTCCAGAAACTGTTCTTAGGGTAAGAGGAGAAAAGTTTCTTCAGTCCTTCTCATATGCCTCACTGAATACAACACTTAAGAAGCTTCACCTAATTAATACCAATGGAGGCATAATATGATTTACTGTGATGCTGATGCTTTCTAACTATCTTCCAATTTTCCTTTATTCCTTTACTTTCTTGTTAACATACTATACTCTTTTGTTTTTCTGAACTTGTCCAAAATATTTATATATGGCTCTTTCCTGGCAGTAATAAAGAACTTCATACAGATTTTAAACCACCATGAATAACAAGATACATTTTATGATATTTGCAGAATTTCTAAGATTGTAGATACTTTTAGAACTAACCAGGACTTTTATAACATTGTGACATCTATTTAGTTTGGCAATATCCATTTTACTGGACCTCAAAGTTTTCTGTGAAGTTGTTAGTTTGTCATTATGGGAATAAAAAGAATCAGCTTCACCGAATTCAAGTTGAGGTACATGAGGATGCTTCACTAAATCCAGGCTCAGGTACACGATGATGAAAACACAGGCTACCCACTGTTAAATACAATTTGGGTAAAACTTGAATTCATACTGCTCAGCAACCTTGCATGTGGCTTGATAAAGGTCATTACGTCTACAAAAAGAAAAAAGAAAGTTTACAAATTAAGAAAATTGTATTTTTTATCATCTCAGACTTGTAATAGACAAGGAAATTTGTATAATATTTTCATTTTCAATTTACTTTTACAACACATTTTCAGTATACTTCAATATTTCAAAATATTAAAATATGTTCCTGAGCCCATTTTTATTTTTTCCAGCAACACTTCACAAAATACATAGAAGGCAAAACAAAAAAACAAAAAAACAAAAACAAAAACAAAAATCTGTTGTTTAAAAATTAGCCCTATTTATAAAGAAAGCACAGATTTCACTGCAATAAGCCTTACCTTAGCCTGTTTGTTCCATGAGTTACATGCTCTGCGTGTCTGATACTTGTATGCTGGATGGTCTTGTACTACCCCATAGCTGCCCCAGCACATAATAGCCGTGATATGAAGAAATACAGAAAACAAGTGGAGTATTGTCACCAAGTCAGCTGCGCGAAGAAGTAACGTGTGTGAATGTACAGTATAGGGAGATCTATGAAAGATCCAGTCTATTTCTCCCAAAAGACTCTGTTCCATGATACAAGGAGAATTCAGTTCTTGTTGGCAGGACTCCATGTCAGTTTGGAAGCAGTAAAAACGACAAGGCGAGCTTTTCAATGTCTTTACTCTAAATACTTAAAGAACTTTTAAAATCTTTATTTTGCTTCAAGCCCCAGAAAGTAATACCCATTTCCATTAAGTTGTTTTATAGTAGGTTTTATAGTTAGAATGTAGTTTAGAACGAATTAAAAGTAAATCCAACCATTTATGATTTGCTTGTATCTGTCTGTTCGTAGTAAAATTTTGAGGAAAGGCCGTCTATCTTTTAATGGAGATGGCTTTACATGATATTATATGGGGAAGGGCACAGAATCCCAGAAAACGATGCACTTATATATAAGAATGAGAGTTGTTAAATAATGCACACTTTTAATATGAAGAAATTAGGTCATTTTTCCACTCTTCCCACAAATATTCAATCTTAATATCTGGGTAAGGAAATAACGTTGATAGCGTTATCCATCCTGGTACTAATGGATAATGCCAGTTTTGACAGGTTCATTGTTTACTTTAACAGGTAATTTGTGGACCGGAATCATTTAATTGTTCTGAGTACATAATTACATGTCAGCAATTTCCAATTTAATTAAAATGTACAAATCTGAAGATTAAGAGAATTTTTGAATTATTAATCATTTTTCCACTAGGAAATCTTGTTGCTCTGCAGGAGATTTGTCCAGTGTACAACTATACGTATTTTTTTTCCTTCTCTTTCACAGACAGACAATTTTCCCGCAGAGCCCAATTACATGGGCAGCAGGCAGCAGTTTGTTCAAAGGTAAGGCCTATTAAGTAACTTTCTTGCCTTCCCCATTTGCATTCGCGTCAAAATTGCTTTGCAAGAAACTACACTCCAGGTTTAAACTGGTAGAGACAACACTCTCTCGTCTTTCTGTTCATATGTATTTCAGTAGCTCCACGTTTAAGGACCCAGAAAGAGCCAGCCTGAGAGACAGTGGGCACGGGGACAGCGATCAGGCGGACAGTGACCAAGACACTAACAAAGGCTCCTGCTGTGACATGTCCGTTAGGGAGGCACTCAAGATGAAAACTACTTCAACTAAAAGTCAGCCACTTGAGCAAGGTGAGTGACTCCTGCAGTGCTTACTGAGGGAAAGTCACATGCACAAGCCATCAGGACTACCAACGCTGTTTGTCACAGTGGACATGCATGTTGATGATATATCAGAGAAAGTGCAACTCTTACAATGATCCTAGACAACAAAAGCTTTTCTGTATCTCACTCATAACTGATAGTGACCTTGAAGCCTCTTAAAATAGGAACTTGATTCTACTCTAGAAATTCTGATTTTATGGAAAGTTTCCTAACCTTGCCTAATTCGGGATTGACTAACAAGAAAAATTTAGCATGCACCAGCTTGATATTTAAGAACATTATGCTATCATTTATATCATGAAATCAGAAAACAATTTTAGACGAAAAACTTGATACAGATTTTATATTTCTTATCCATGTTGGTTTATTTTTAGCTTTGATTATAGTGTCAAAATAGATTTTTACGTATGCAATAATAGCTAAGACAGATTTAGCACTGGATTTGCATCTGTGTGTTCTCATAGATACCAAATAAACATGAACTTCTTTACAGTGATACGTGAAAAAGAAATATAAGGTACTGTGCATGGATTACCCTTCTAAAAGTTTATTTTTAATACGTTTGGTATAACTTTATATTACTTTTGATGTTTTAGTGATGTCAATCACTGTGAGATATTTGCTCATGATTTCTTCAGAGACAGTTAAGATTCTTTCCAGTGTAACACAACGAAGACATATTAATGCTGTTTTATATAAACTAAAAAGAAATGTCACATCAATCAAATTTTATTAATAAATATATGATAACTAGATTGCTTAAATATTAGTTTCAGGATACCAATAGTGTTTATGTATATATAACATATACGCTTGTAGATTCCTTCCTATAAAAGATCACATTTAAACTAAGGGCATGTAGCTTCTCGGTCAGTTAGTGATGGTTCTAAAATATGTTTTGTTGCTTTGGGATATATGACCTTAGGGAGTTTTCAAATCATATTGAAACTTCATTATGAACATTCATTCACCTACATGTCAAAATGCCTATGCCTATATATTTAGATGTATTCCAACAAAAAGAACTGTATATTCATCACAGAACAATAAATATATGTTCACATTAAAATTTATATCATATTTAAGGATGACCTTACATAAGTCCTTGGTTGTATAATAAGGTTTAGACAAATAACTCTTTCTATATTTTTACCAGAACAGCCTCTGGGTAGTGAGACAACCCTGTTTTAAAACTTATTCTCAACAGAAACAGGTGGAATTCTTCTCTAGTATGCAAACTTCC
The DNA here is from genome assembly GCA_019843965.1 of Rhynchomys soricoides. Lineage (NCBI taxonomy): Eukaryota > Metazoa > Chordata > Mammalia > Rodentia > Muridae > Rhynchomys > Rhynchomys soricoides. Next base: position 2,825,352 of record JADRCH010000099.1, on the reverse strand, counting down.
TATAGCCTTGGATCATTACTTGAAGAGACATAAATGGTCATGGGGAAGTGTTGCGCTATGATTGATATCAACTTTTTAGGCATATTTTACTACGGGATCTCATTATATGAACACACAGCACAAAACTGGCCCATTTATGGGAGTTTGATAGATAAGGAGACCAAAAGGTAAAACATCGAATTTAGTTTATAAAGCAATATCCAGTCAGCGAAGTTTGTATATGATGTATGTTGGGACATCTTTATAGTGTATTTTAAAAAATAAATCACTGCAAAGAAACCTAAAAGCTTCTCCAAACATTAACTGTAATGTTACTACAACCTTCTGTCTATTAAGCTATAGCAGGAGTGTATTTGAGTATTTTCTGCTGTAGAGAAAGTAATGTCTAGCTAATTATGTTTGGAAATATAAACTATAGTAAAACATCGTATCTTCAATTTCTTTACCAAAAGATATTGTCGTAGGAAAGTGACTCTCTTTCTTAAAAGGTCAAAGTTATTTTGTATTTCAATTAACATTACTCTTTCTTCTTCTCATCTCTCTCATCTCTACTCTACCTTATCTCTCTGTCTGTCTTTCTTCTGTATATGTTTGTCTGATTTTCTTTCTGGCTATCTAGATCCACAGAACAGAAGTAGAATTTTCTAGGTTCTTACTACTAAGTAAAAGAGAGGAAACTTTATTAGAACATTAACCAATCTAACCTGAAATATCTAAAAATGTCTTCTTTTATTTGACATGAGAAAGTAAAGGTTATTAAAATCTATTAAATTTTTAACAGGCTCAAGTTTAATAGTAGAAATATACATGAGTGAAACGTGCATTCTCTATAAATTTTGTCTCTAAATGGGAGGATTTGTTCCTGTGGCCATTTCAATTCACGTTGATCGCTGTGATGAAATATCAAGTCATCATTAATAAGTAAGTTAATACCCGAGTTGATGTTTGCCTAGCTAGAGAAGAAAATCAATCGAAGTACCTGGTCTGCAGCAATCGAGCACAAACCACTCACAGTACTTAGTAAAGTGTAATTCATTTAATCCTATGCATTTAATTTTTAAGGCATTTACAAATAGGCAAGCATCATTCCTCTCACATTTAATAGATGCATGCCAGTCATGGCAGTACTTTAAATAAAATTGAACAGAACTAAGCAACATTGAAATCGGCTTTCTGAGCCTGCCTTCAGTCCCTGTTTTATACAATGTCCATGATGAGCAGTTTATTCAGACAACATTGGGAAAATTTGAGCATGTATATAGCTAATTTTGGTCAATATATTCTGATACTTTGTTTGAAAAGCAGCATGGTAGGCAGTGCCACCCCCGTGACTGAGCATGTGTAGAAGATAACTTTCTTTACTGCTGATGACAGCCACGAACAAATGATGTCATCTTGACTTTAAGTACAAAGCCCTAATTTTCAGTACATCCAACAATTTCCAAAGAAAACAAGAATAGACGTGAAATGAAAAGAACTTATTTGCCTATTAGTCTTATAAAATATATGATAATACTTCATGTGATTTTAGTTAAAAATATCAGCACCATATTACATTTTATATTTTTGTGTCATTTCCCTTGGATTATTTTCCTGTTTAAACGATGTCTTTCCACAACAGTAATGTTTTTTCCTCAATTATAGTATTTCAAGTTCATAAGCAAATAACGATCCCAAACCTTCATCATACTTCCAATAGTATTTTCTATGATACTAATGTTCTTCCTTTTGAGAAAACAGAAACACCTTGAGATTTTGTTTTTGGTTTAAATGACACTTTTTTCTCCACTTTGGTGGCGTTAATCTTTTTCATCCATTTGTTCTGCTTCTGGTAGTTCTGCAGTTTTGCTTCCATCAGCTTAATAATACCAAATACAGAGAGCTGGTATGCATTGCCTATTATTTCAGCAAAAACTACTTGAAAGGATTCTGCAGCTAATTGAAGGTGTGATGTACTGTCCTGCAGATGAAGATAGCTTTAAAAATTTTATGTTAATAAAACCTCTAGGAGAAATAATCTATTTTAGTTTCTTTTACTATGTTGAAAAAAATCCTAATGTACTTAAGTTCATTTTATTTTGACTACATTTTGTACCATCTTTATGAATTTGTTAAGTATATTTTCAACATGTCCCTTTTAACCTTTATCAAATAATACAGGTCCATAATTGGACAGATGCAGAAGCAGATGATAGACAGATGAGTAATTAGAAAGTCATACAAACTGAGCATGCATAAATTTAATACCATGTGTATTTTGTAAGAAAAGTAAATATTCTTTATAATATTCAATAAACCATTTTGATGAAGAATGTCCAGAAATTGATCAAAACAAATTTTAATTCATTTTACTTTCATTGATTAATGTTTTAGATAATAAATTACTTACATCAAGAGTTAACAAAATACACAAAATGCTTTTCATTTTATTTCTTATATAAAGAAAAAACACCTATGGTTTTATTAAGAATAAAGGTCTCTTAGGAGCTTTTGAAGCTAACTTAGATTTATGGCCCAGCATATTATTCACACTTCAACTTCTATGGAAGTCTTTACCTTTGGGTTTCTTTATTGTAGAAATCCTACAAATGACTTTAATGTTAACAATAAGTTTATCATCCCAAATGATTTATAAATATTACCTAAAAGAGTCATTTTTTAATTTCTAAATAGTAGGTGGATGCTCTCTTAAACACTTGCCAGCCACCTGCCTTCCTGATGCAAGGTTTGAATTTTCTAGTGATAAAGATTTCTCCATGATTTTCTGAAGTCAACTCATGAGAAGCTAATAGAATACATTTTTACACTGGAATTTTCCCGGCAGACTTCAGCAGAGGGGCAGGGTCTCATCATATGATATAAGGCCTGCATTGGAAGGAGTCCATTCTAGTCTGCTGGGTTTCTGGTAACTTTGCTTCCTAGGTACTGTTAGGTTGAAATTTCAGAAGTCATTTCTATGTTTGTCCTAATATATGGCTGTTCTAATTCTTCCTCCACTTAGAGAAATCTTGTTGTCTTACATTTCATTCTATTAAGAAGGTCTTCCCGATACAATCCTTGATTAAAATCCAATTCTTAAAATTCTTAATTGAGACAAAAAAATGTCAAATGCTTTTAGTTTGCTTCAATTAATTCAATTGTCCAAGGTACATTATATCACCAATTGTCCCTGTGGGCTATATAGTAAAGGGATGCATAGTCTATCTTAAGTTACTTGTCTTTATTTTATGGGTTTCCAGTTTGTTGGAGAATAGTCTCCATTCTTTCAAATCACATTCCCAAACTTTCTTAATAGGACTGAGTTTCCACTGCAGTTTTAGTTATACCTGGGAAAGAGACAGTTTAAGAAGCTGTTGACCACTTATCTGCTATTATAGAGGACTAGTGAAGGACTGGTTGAAGGAGAAATAAGCAGTGGTGGTGCATGCCTTTAAGCCCAGCACTTGGGAAGCAGAGGCAGGTGGATTTCTGAGTTTGAGGCCAGCCTGGTCTACAGAGTGAGTTCCAGGACAGCCAGGGCTACACAGAGAAACTCTGTCTCGAAAAACAAAACAAAACAAAACAAAACAAAACAAAACAAAACAAAAAAGAGGTTGAGTTAAGACTTTTGCTCACTTAGGCAAGTGCAGAGTCCATGTTCATATTTAGGTAGATTATTGAACCATAGGATTAGGAGTGGAACATGTACTTGACCTACTTTTAAAATTCCCCGTATCTGGAACTGCAGTCAGTCCAGCACTTCTGCTGTTCTGCTTTACGTTACAGTTTCTGTAGTCTGACTCACAACAAAACCCCTTACTCTTCTCAAATCTTCCCATGGGTGCAGAAGAAAATGCACTTCCACACAACAAGAATAGATGATAGCCTAGTCTTTTCTCTCAGCAGCTGTTTTCCAGTCTATGATGGTAATAAAAAAACTCATTAACAAATTTATCTTAGGAAGGAAATTGAAAACTATTGTCCTGGAAGAAGAGTGAAAAGTAGCTGTTGAATATTTAGTGTTAAAAAAATCATGTAGAAAGTAAAAAGTAATTGCCTCCTCATAATTCATGTAAGTGACTTGTTCAAAATCATATTATTTGTGAAGTCTTGTAAGAACTTCATAACTATCAAAGATTTTCTGAAACCATTTTTATCCAGCAGTTTGTCAGTAGCCCTACACTCCTCAACTGCCCTCTAGAGATTTCAGAACTCACCTTGTCTTTTCTTGTATAGGAAAAAAAAATCATTCAGCAAACTGTGCAGGTTACAGTTGGTTTTTGCTTGTTTACTATCATGGCTGTAGTGTAGTTCAGTTAACTAAGTTTCAGTGAATCTCCTTTCTTCAGTGCTTTCTTTATCTGCTTCCACTATTCAGCATCTGATATTATGCAAGCATATTTTATCCTTCATATTTTTTGCTTATTCTAAACACTCATATGAGTATTGAAATGATTTACGATAGACTTGATATCATTTTGAGAATTTCTTCCTTTAGTAAGTATAGAAATGGCCTTTCCTGAATAATTCACTCACAAATTTTCATCCACTTAAATTTCTTCAAATTCAAATTAATTTTCTCCAAATCCAAAAGTGTAGAATGATTATACTTCTCAAATGTCTCAACAAAAGCAATGAATTTTACTTTTTAAGAATTTTAAAAATAATATTTTACTAATATTTAGTACAATTTTTGAAGTTAGGAACATGCCTTTAAACTATAAACACTCAGGATGAATTTTACCTGTTAAATTACACAACAATAAAATAATTTAATTGATGTAATACTGTACCTCCCCAAACTTTTGTAATTTTTTTACTTTGATAATATAACTCTGGTATTAGAGGTTTTCTGATTTTTAATCATGATCATCTTTTCAATCATTATGTTTAGGTGAAAAGCTGACATGTGATCTGTATTTATCTTGATAAGACAGATTCACTAGTCGTAAAGAGAGTAGCACAGGTGATAGTTAGTACTTTCAATTTCTTAACTGGTCAGGCTGCAGCTCGTTCTGTTCTACACTACCAAATTCCTGTAACACACAATTGAAAATTCAGTCTCCAATATGCACATCAGATTTTGATAGACCTTTCTATTCCTTATGAAGCTGAAGATATAAGCACTTAAATGTTACAACTCGACTGTGCCTTCTAGAACACTTATTGCATAAAATTTCCCAGACATAATAAAATATATTGTTCTAGATGTAGCCATTGATACTCCTACAATTTTTATCACCAAACACTGGGACTGTGTGCATTTCCTCACTGTTAACAACATTTACAGTACTTCTCCCAACTTTTGGTCCCTGATACATAGGAACATAGAGGAATGCTGGATGCAGAGGAATTTTCATGAATTTTTTTGCTTGCTCATCCTGTTAATAAAGAATAACTCTGCCAATGGGTACAAAGTTGTGTTAATGTCTGGACTGTGTCCTCAAAAGCTTTCACTGTTGAAGAGAAATTGGCACATGCACTATGATATTAGAAAAGTGAGATTTATGTCCACATGAATAATGCTATTTTGGAAGGAAAGCCTAGCCCAGATTAAAGTCCCTGAAGATTTCTGTGAAGTAGGAGACTTCTGAGCAAATCCTTCTGCTAGCCTGGCAGAGTGAAGTTGGAGGAGTGGAGGGGACAGGACACTCTCAGCAGCACAGATGAAATCAAGCAGTGTGTGAGAAGACACTTTTAGGAGCAGGTGGGTGGGGAACTGTGTGTAGGAATGACAGGTGAGACTGGAGAGCAGGCTGGAAGCTCAGTGCCATGAAGTATGAAAGACGATCCCTGGATCCCTGGATCATCAGGAGGTAACAACTCAAACTTTCATTTTAGAGAAAAAAATTCTGGCAATGGTTTGGGAGACAGAAAGACAGCTAGGATGGAAGGGAAAAGTGATGGTGGGGAAGAAAGAGGTAGCAGGGATGGCCACAGCACAGATGTTTTGGTACCTGCATTAAAGCCATAACAAGTTATGATAGCATTATTATGTGAGCTGAAGGTATTAACAGCAAAGGTTTCTGTGTTACTTTACTCTGAATAATCAATGTTTATTTTTATAGAGAAGAGTTAATAGTTAATTAATAGAGATTAACAAACTAAGCCTGAACTCAGTTTGAAATGTGTGGTTCAGATCCCTGGACTAATATACAATAATCATGCTGTCTTTTGAAAACAGACAATCATGGAAATACTACATTTTGAATTTGTAACAACTCTTTGTATAGTGTGCACTATGCTTCAAAATCTACTGTAGCTTCTATGGTGACTCCTTGTACAGCACATACTGAATGTTTGGTATGTGACAGACACCATTCCAATCAGTAAGGATTTTAGAATACGAAGCAAATATTCTAGTTGACAGAAGCTTTAATCTTGTGAAGATATTTCTTTGGATATTTTCATAAGTCATGGTACCTATAGTCTAGTGATAGGAATAGATCCTTGAACACTTAACAGAATGTGAAAAATAAGGTACTGTTTGGGTTTCAGTTCAGGATTATAAGGCTTGCAAAATGGAGGCCCACAACATTAATAATTGTTTAATGGATAAATCATAAAAGATGAAATCTGGGCTAGAACTTAATAGGAGAACACAACTTTTACTATGAGATTTAATATAATCTCCAGGAATAGAATAAATACATTTAATGGATATGCAAAATATATCCAACCTTGATTCAAGAATAGTTTGATGTATTCAAAGGAGAATGGGCAGGAAGAAGGAATTATCAGTCACAACAGGGGAAGAAAAAGTCACTAAGGAAAAGGGTGGAGCTAGGAAGCCACATTGTCATAGTGGGTAAAAATAGCCAGGAAGAAACAATGTGAGACACTAGGAAACTCCTGCAAAATAAGGCTCAAAGATCAGCTTTGCCTCTGAAAACCACAGGTCACATTTAATTTCCATCAGCAGCTGTGACAGTCATTGTAAAAAGTTACTTCAAAAGTAGGTACTGTGAAAGTGTGGCCAGAAATCAGAGATAGAAAGTCTGGGCTTTTGAGACCACAGAAAATATTAGCCAAGAGAAGGAATAGCAGATACAGAAAGACAACTAAGAAAGAAATCCAATAATGGAGATTTGGTTATTCAGAGAAATTGAAACTATGTAACGATATAAGAGCTGAAGCCTTGAATTAGAGAAAAGATACTCCCTGAACTATAATGGGGTTTCAAAGTAACTTTGTCTTTAACAGAGAAAAGGAGAGATAGATTTGTCAAGATGAATGTAGAGTGAAAAAAAAATACTATTTATAATATGTGTTTCTCAATCTTCCCTATAAGGCAAAGTTGATCTTATTTCTCTCTACCCCCATAGAACTTTTGTTATATAAATGACACTCAGGTACATGGAGAGACAGAAATAATCAGGAAATTACTAAATAGTTAATCAAGAGGCATCCATCTTTCAAAAGAGCTAGACTATTGTGTTGTACATCTATTGGATGAAAGATAAAAAACTGGAACCTTTGTTACATTAAATCAAGTAGTTTTTGGAAATACAAATTTTTCATAAATTGAAAAACTGATATATCCACACGTTATTAAACATCTAGAATTCAACCTATGTGGCATCCTAACTCAAGCACAGTGGTTTACAGTGAAAGACTAAATATTTTCATTAAATGAGGTAAATAAGTACCCGAAATATCAACACTAGTCAGTTCAAGTAAATTTTCATCAGACAAGTGTATTTTTAAATTGTTGTTAAGGAATATATACAATTGTAATGAATTTGTATATTACAACCATTTCTTCCCTTAATTCTTGAAAATCCGTTATAATAGCAAGGACACAAGTGTCACTATAATGAAAAAATTATCTTCCCCAGAGATAATATTATATTAATTGTCCTATGAAATCATAGTAAAATGTATAGTCGATATCCTACATTAGACTTGATAAAGGAAAAATAATCTTTTAGTTTGTAGTAGCTTTAACATAGTAAACATCTGTCTCTGGTAGCTATAAAACAAAATTGACCATCAATATGTTTTAACCAGAAGATCGTTTGGAGTAGACTGCAAGTCAGTAACAAGAGCACTTCACTGGAATTATTTTTATAAACAAAATATGCATTTTATGGAGATTGATTTGTCTCCTCTTGTTTTTTTTTTTTTGGTTTTGAAATTCATACTTAAAGAGGAGATTGATCCTACTTTATTCGTCTTGGTCCTAAGTCATTACCTTCCTACTTTTAACTATTATGCTTATTTATTACACAGTACATGGTATTCTTTATATAGACATCTGCACTTTTACTCCTATATGTTAACAATATCTAAAGACTTAAGAGCTGATGGCAAGAAAATCCCTGGAAAATTTTAATGTGTTATATAGAACAGTTTGATGAAACATGTATTATTTCATACTCTTAGAAAAAATGAAGAGTAGACTTAATATTAAGGAAATTTCAACAAGAAAAAAAATTAGGTATTCTTATGAGGTTATATGTGAACTTTGCTCGGTACAGATCCCAAATATTTTAATTAAATTAATTTAGTAATTTACATAATAATATAGTTATGTATGGATATTATGTTATACAAATATAGAAAGTAACTTTTGTGGAAATGCATATCTTTAGAGAAATAAATGGATTTTAATAGGTTATTGAGTGTGGAATATGATGATGCAATAAAATGTTATTTAATATCTGCAGTTCTGCAGGTAGAATAATCATACCCTCAAAGGGCTGGAGATGTGGCCAATGCTAGTATAGCTTAGAAATGGAAAATAAGCAGATAGGCTTACACAAACCCTGGAGTGCAGAAACAAGATTAGAACAAAGGAGCTGTTGGTATTCTGACTGCAGAGCAGCTTCAGTGCCTGATTGTCCAGTGAAAACCTGATTTTGTTGGTAGTTAAAAGCTTTGAGTTGAGTTACTTAAACAGGTTTTAGTCTTAGTACTGATTTGCTTCTAATGGTAGACCAGAGCAGATGGTCTGAATGGAAAAGAAAAGACTCCATAGCCAATAAGATCATACATTAGGTTATGAAAGTGCAGAGTTATCATTACTTCTTTTTTATTTTTTAAACTCCGTGTGTACCACAGTTTTATTCTGAATAATCTGTATAGTTTCTAAAAAATAAATAACCCAATAGCATTTATTTCTGTTTGTTGATAATACTCAAAGTTGATTTTTTTTTAATTTCACTTTTTCTTGTAAAAGCAATGATGCTACCACCTTAAATATATATAATTTAGTGTAGACCAGTCTAGCCTACAACCGTAAAAGACCCACCTGCCTCTGCTTCTTTAGTACTAGGATTAAAAGCATGCACCACCATGCCCACCCAGGCTCCTAGATAAAATATTGGTGAACCTTTTGAAAGATCATAAGTCATAACATTGTAAACCTAATCAGAAACACAATCTAGTAAGGACAGGTAATTCAAAAGGAAGAAGTCACAACAGAACATATATTGGGCATCTACTGTAAAATGCCACAGCAAGTTCTTTTAAGTCAATGTATCCTGCAACAGGATATGCTGCCACAGTCCTTTGTAGATTAAAACCATGAGTACAAGGAAACCTTGCCTGAATCATTGCCCTCAGCAGAGCCTCCTGTATGACATGAAGGCTTTATCCTTTCTTTTTGTCCTACTTACTTGTTCATCAATTTCAATTATAGCATGAAACAGGCATGTTTGGAAATCAGTAAGAGTAGTAATTCCAAGTTTAAAATAGGCTATGACACTTTAAAAAGAATTGCATAGGATATCTATCAACAATGTAGAATTATAAAGGGAATTTCTGTATCACCTATAGTCATCTGACTTACCTATGTTCATCAAACCCATCAATCATTAATTTATTTTCCCTAAAACAAAGCATAAATGTTCAAGTCTTGGATTTTGCTTGTGCCTGTGTTTATATGTACTGTCTTCACATGCAGAACGTCTTACATGAACATGAATGATGCTTCTGCTAATTTGAAGGCAATAAGTAAAATCTGATTTAAAAATAGGATATTCATTAGGTTTTCCTGTTTAGTGGTATGATTAAGACAAATTAGCTACTTACAAATCTATTGTGTAAATCAATTTTACTGCCCTTGTTTGATTATTGACTTCAGTACTCTAAAAATTTGAAAAAGTTCAGCCCTGAAAACATATATAAAAGTTACAAAAATATCAAGCATGTTATGTTTAGGAATATATATACATAAATGTATGTTAACAATAATTAGTGAATAAAGAGGTCATTAATGTGAAAGAGAGCAGGTATTGGAGGGTTTGAAAGCAGGAAAGTGAAAGGTGAAATGATTTATCAGAGTCTCAAAAATAGATGAAAAAATGTCAGAAAAAAAAAAAAGAGGAAAAAAAGTTGACAGATCTTCAGGTTCATGTTCAGTGCCATAGCACAATGAAAATGCAATGAAAACCAAAATTGAATTCTGTCAAGGTCTTTGTTTTGCCCACCCAAACCCTGGCAGTGCCATAACTTCATTTCCAGCAGGAACCTGCTCCAGCCAACTCTTTCTAATTTTCATATACCTTGTCATTCCAGTTAGTGGCAAACACAAAGCCTCTTTTCTCTTCTCATCTCCTCACCCATCCTACCACAGGGGGTTAGCCCCACTGAATTCTGTAGGGACCGCCTACCATTTCTGAGCCTGCAGTGACTCATTGGCAACTTTCTCCTTAGTCAGCTTTCTCCTCAGGTGGGGTCATTGTTGCTCTAGTCTAAGAAGCAACCATTAGCAAGATAATTGTCTACTTCCTTGAGATGTAGATTACTTTATTTTCTCCTCAAGTTAACTACAGAAATCTTTGAAAAACCAAGATAAATAATTCCAACTTTAATACTTTATCAACCACATACTTGGGTCACTCCCTCGACTTCACTTTATAATAAGTTTAAACCTTTTCCACCAATTCTCCATCTTAGGTTCTTTCTCTCATATTCTGCCTCTTACTCATCTCTCCCCCTTTCTCCTGATCTTTTCCCTACTCTCTCTTCTCCCTCTCTCTGTCTCCATTTTATCTATGAAGGTTTCTAAGGATGAGTCAGTTTTGCATTGATTTATTCTTTCCAATATTCTGCATATACTATATTGTTATAGGACATTTCTCTGATCCTACAGTATATTTTCAATATTAGTAAAATGACAGGAGGAAACAAGAAGAAACAAAACCAGTTATATATCAGTAATAAAGCATGGAGCAGTTACAGATTATAGAACATTTAAAGTTAATAGGTGAATGAATGGTAGATGATCCTGATTTTGTAAAGAGATGATATTTATTCATCCTTCAGGCAGTTCACATAGAACTAATACATAAGAGGGTTTTAAAAGAACTAAATCATGCACATTTTCTTATTTTTATATTATATATTATGCATGCATATATAATGTTATGTTTTATATATGTATTATGTACACAATATACATATATATGTATTATACATAATATATGTATTATACATAAAATGTATATTTACATATATGTGTATATGAATATGTATTGTGTGTGTGTGTGAGTGTGTAAACAGTTTCATGAGATAGGCATTGCTGTGTCCATTTCAAAGAGACAAAATAACCAGTCACTGAGATTTTATTAGAAAATTATAACAGGATATCTAATTTCATGGATATTATATGGTTCACAGTGCCCATAACTCATGTGAGAAATAGTGAAGTTCTAAGCTAAGGTAACCACCTTGTAATACAACAACGTGGAAAAAGAGAAACTGAAGCAGGGAGATTTGGATGTCAAGTCCAGCATGAGCTACATATGTGGACATGGTCTAAAAAATTAAACAAAAGAAGTAACAACATTAAAACAATAAAAGCAAAGAAAAAAACAGAAAATAAAGACTTGATGTTCTAATCATTTCCCAAAGCATCAGAGAAATGATCATATATTTTAATGATATTGTTAGAAAAATAATAGAGACAGAATATTATGATATTGATGATACATCAATAGTTGATTATAGAAAAGAAATGTAAAAATGTGCACAATCTATTTCACTGAAGCATGTGCCTCTCTTTTAAAAATGTGACTGGACATTCTCAGGATATAATGAATTATTTTACTGAATGTTTGTCTGTCTACTATATTATAAAAAATATATTCAAAAGTATATACAGAAAAAAGTAAGTACAAAACTGACACGTTTGGGATAACTATTGATCAAATTGTTACTGGAAAGTGGTGACAAATTACTAAGAGAAAAACTCATGCTGAGAATTAACCACAATTTAAAACTCTCAAGGTGAGTCTGGTAAATATGTTACAGGCTTAGAAGTAGGACTTCATATTACTAGACCTGGAAGCCTTACACAAAATAAAATAGCCAGAGGTTTGAATAGTCAAATATGAGTATACATTTATTTGTGATAAATACAATTGATACAGTATATCATGTGTGTGTAGTGATTTTTAAATTCTACCAGTTTAGATGCATCCATCCAGATGACTAGAGATGTGGGGCAAATAAATAATGGTGGAAATAAAAAAAGGAGACAAAATAGCAAAATAGTCTACACATAGTGAATATTTCTAAAAGAAAAGGGTATGTGTATATCTTCAGGGCCTGACATGAGGTCCCCTTGAGTTTGAGGAGAGTATGTACTTTAAGTAAAAAAGGTTAAACTCTATCTGTCCTGAGGCCAGAAGTTTTCAGATTTCTGCTTTGAAATTTACTGAAAACAGCAGCATCTTCTGTGTGAAATTTCTTTGGTAGTTTTTCATTATTTTCTAAAAACAATGTTTTCCAAGCTCCACTTGTTAGAATGTAAGTCTCCTCTTATATTTGCTTATCAGATTTATGGTTTTAATTTTTGACATATTTGATTACTAAGCATATTTGCTGTCTTATGCTCATATTGATCAAATATGCATATTATTTTTGATATATTTATATTTTTCATTGTAATTTGAATATTAAAAGTTTAAAATTAGCCAACATTCACACAGTAGAATTGTCTCAAATACATTGTGATGTGCATGGACCATGTTTCATATCACTGGAAACTTGTTCTTAAAACTACAAAATAAATAAACTAATATAGAAAAATGGATTTTCATATAAACCTCCTGGCATGAGACTATTCAAATACATTATTTATCATCTTAATTATTTTGCATTCACATGCTAATATTTTATTAAACACCATTTTATAACTACATGAAGTTTTAAAAATTAAGAAACAACGACCCTCTTAAAGCTATAGGGCAAGTAAGTGATTTTATGCCATGGGTATGTATTATGCTTTTTACAAAGAGAATTTAAGCACTTTCCTCTATTTGTTTTAGAAATGTTGAATTGAAGTAAGCTTTCATTTCAGTAAGTGTGTTACTTATCCATGTCCAATTCATTTGAAACTCAACATTTGTTAGTATTTTCATTTTTTGAGCAGATAGCTCTTGGTTTCTTCAGAGGAAACTAAGCTTTGCCTGATGTCAGTTCAATGATGTCAAACCACTCAAGTTCACTGTAATGATACAACAATGTCATTAATAGTACCTTGAGGGGAGTTTAGCTGCATCATGAATGATTTTAACAAGAAATCACATTATTACATGCTTTGATTCAATGTCGCAATGAAAGTCAACTTGAGTCAGTATTGTGTCACTTTAAAAATCCTTAGGATTATCAAAGATGAGTAGTTAGCAGTTAATACTCTTTTTTTACTTAACAGACTAGTTTGTTTTCTTCATGGTGGTAGTGTTTTAAACACATTATCCATTTAAATAGTGAACAAGAGAAAGGTATCTATATGATTTTCCCATGTATCAGGTTCTGTTTCTTTCTACCTTCTCAAGTCTGGTTTCCATTTAGGTATTCCATAGCAATTTTTTGAGAAACAGGTTACAGGCAATAGAGATAATAGTGACTCAAATAAGCCTAATCTCTGCTCTTGTCTGCTATTTTTTCTCATTTAGTATGTTTAGTATGTTTAGGTGTTGATGTTCAAAGTTATTAGAACATAGTGGTTGGTTTCACACTGTTTTTAAAAATATAAAACAAACATAAGCAAAACACTTCAGACCTTTTATGTGATTCCAGTGAAGGATGAGAGTTAATTGTAAACCCTGAGGAGGACCAGGGAACGAGAGGTTGCTTAGAATGACTATGGGAAGGGGAAGGAGAGCAGGGTTTGCAAATTTCTAGAGTATCCATTTTTCTATAAATATAAAATTTTCTACATCAGAAAGTATGTTGAAAATATAACCATAACAAAACACATTGAAACCTAACTGTTTAGAACTTTGCTTTTAACTTAAGAGTCTAAACATTACTGAAAATCTTTGGCAGACATAGCACAGTTAAAACTTGCACTCTGAAGATCTGTTCAGCGACTACACAGATAGATTTAGGAGGCAAATCTGTTATAAAGGGAGCACTGTAAATTAGCAACTCTTATATAAATTGGTAAAGACCAAAGATGATATGGCAGCTATTGTGAACAGGAAGAAACATAAAGACTGGGCATAAATAACTAACAGTGATGCAGGTAATGGAGGGAGTGTTGAGAGTTTATCAAAGAGACTGAGAACACATTCTAGGTGTGGGCTAGGGTCTTAGAAAATCAATAATCTGTTATAGCTGTCTCCTGAGAGACTCTGCCAGAGCCTGAGAAATACAGAGACGGATACTCACAGCCAACCGTTGGACTGAGCATGGGGACCCCAGTGGGGGAGTTAGAGAAAAGGACTGAAGGATAGAAAGAACAACAATAGCAACCAATCAGACACCCCAGAGCTCCCAGGGATTAAACCACCAACCAAAGAGTACACATGGAGGGACCCATGGCCTCAGCTGCATATGTAGCAGAAGATGGCTTTGTCCTGCATCAATAGGAGGAGAGGCCCTTGGGCCTGAGAAGGCTCTATGCCCCACTGTAGGGGAATGCCAAGTCAGTGAGGTGGGAGTAGGTGTGTAGGTGGGGGAACACTCTCATAGAAGTAGGGGGAAATAGAATAGGGGGGTTCGGAGTGGAAACCTGGAAAGGGGATAATTTTGAAATGTAAAAACATAAAATATCCGATAAAAAAATGAAAATCAACAACCACTGAAGCCAATAGTCTAGTGCTGTCAAGGTCCTTTTATCTTAACCTTGGGGAATCAACTTGACATGGAGAGTAAGGTTTTAGAAGGGATTCATTATAGGTTCACAGGTGAGAGCTTGAGGGGTCAGTCCAGCTGTCCAACCAAGGAGCAAGGTCATACGCTTTAGTTGTATTCATTCCATCTTGGTAATTTCTAGATGACTGTGCTCTTGGACTGATAGCAGGACAGCATACCTCAGGCAGAACAACTAAACACATCCAGCATTTCTGGTTTCCTGCCAGGACAAAACCAAGGACATTTCCAGATTTTGGCCCAAGACAAAAATCAGTACAGCTCATGTTGGAGGTCACTGTCACTAAAATTGCCTCTCCAGTTTTTATCTACTGTTCTCATCAACAATATTTGACAAGCCTCTGGTTATGAAGTTATAGGAGAAAAATGTCTGTGTAATTTACGGAGGAAATTTGGGACATGATGAACTGAATTCGGAATGGGGAAATAGCATATGATCTTCTGCTCAGAATATACAGTTGCTGATTGGTTTAAACAGCATAGGCTAAAAGAAGATGTATTTGGATTTGCGAGGTTAAAGGAAGCTTAACTTCCTTCCCGGATGTTCTGTGATGAAATAATTTGAAACCTCTTCAGAAGTGATCAGGGATACCTGGGATCTTGGACCTGGCTGCCACTGTTCTA
This sequence comes from Rhynchomys soricoides, assembly GCA_019843965.1. Lineage (NCBI taxonomy): Eukaryota > Metazoa > Chordata > Mammalia > Rodentia > Muridae > Rhynchomys > Rhynchomys soricoides. Next base: position 2,809,641 of record JADRCH010000099.1, on the reverse strand, counting down.
CAGCTTTTTTATTATGATTATTTAAAACAGTATTTTCTTAGGAATGCATAGTAAGCCACATCAGCTCAACACTCAGCTATCAACCCATCAGAAACCTGTTTCATGCCTCTCAAATACTACTTGTTACAATAATCTAAAGTAAAATATGCTTAAAGTTTGGATTGATGGGAGACGATGAAGTTTTAAGGAGTCATTTTTTATTTTACTTTCATTTGCAGTTTTCCTTTTTATTATTAAAGCAATTTTGAGTTTTGTATTTTACAGGTGCAAAATGAGGTACCTTTGAACCTTTCAAAGGAACTTCAAGGGTTATAATGTTGGATTAGGAAGTGACCCAAAAAAGACCAGCACTTACTTCCGAGAGGGAGCTGACATGATTCGCAATTGTGAAACAATCCACTTGATGGGGATTTGAAATGTTCTGATTAAAAGCTCATCATAAATGAAACCATCTCAGTTAGAACTAGCCTTTCAGTTTATAACCTTGAGTAGGTCTCTGTGATGATCCCTTTTTAGCTTTATTTCTTTAATGTATAAATAAAAAGTGCTCATGTATAGGAAGTATCATACAATGTTTTGATACATGCACATAACATAATTTTCAAATAAGGATAAGTATATCTATTTTCTATCACTTGAAAATATTAGTGTATGTGTTTTGCAATTCTATTACTTTTGTGAAACATACAGTGTATTTTCATTACCAGTATCCGTTCTGGTTAATAGAGTTCCCTAGCTTATTCTATCATAGTTACTACGCATTCACTTATCCACCTGTACCCCTCAGCTTACCATCTTCCATTCACTGTTTTTCTGCTTTCGTGGTTCATTAAGGAAGGTGACATTTCATTTTAAAAAAATCTAATGGCAGTATCAGAGGGGCAGATGTGAAGAATGTCTTTGGAAAACAAAGAGTTAAAAATAGACTTTCATTTAAATAGCGAAGTTGTATCTTCTATTCAGAGATGATACAACTTATACCATCCAAACTACAATTTCAGAACTACGGTTTCTGCCATTATTGCTGGAATGAATGAAAGAGGTAGTGTACAGCACTCGTCACTAAGAATGAATTGTTCCCTGGTTCACTATGACAAAATTCATCCAAGGCAAAGCAGGATAGGGACTCCGAAACTGGGGCTGGGTGCTCAGATGAATCAGATGTTGGTCCTTCCTGCAAGAATTTCATGATATTGGATATTTATAAAACAAACTGCAGAGATTGGGTTAATTCATATCATTAATGCTATAGTGAAATGTAAGCTGTTTTGAAACTCTTTTCAGATTAAAATAAATAAATAAAATAGAAGTATTCCTCTATACTCATCACAGATTCTGCAACATTTAGAGATTGGCCACTTGTATAAGAAATGGCCATGGGCCAGCCCATGTATGCTCTTTGGTTGCCAGCTTAGCCTCTGGGAGCTCTGAGGGCTCCCTGTTAATTGACACTGTTGTTCTTCCATGGGGTTGCAATCCCCTTCAGCTCCTTCAGTCTTTCCCCTAACTCTTACAGTGGGGTTACTGGGCTAAGCCCAATGGTTGACTGTAAGTGTCTACATCTGTCTAAGTCAGGTACTGGCAGAGCTCCTCAGAGGACAGCCATGCTAGGCTCCTGTTTGCAACCACAACATAGCATCAGTAATAGTGTCAGGGTTTGATTCCCCTGCATGGGGTGGATCCCAAGTTAGGCCTGCCTCTGGATGGCCTTTCCATTTTTGTCCCTGGATTTTCTTTAGGTTGGAACAATTCTGGGTGAAGTATTTTGAAGATGGGTGAGTGAGTCCCAAATGAGGGCTATGTCTATAAATTAGAGGTGGTCTCTTTAGGTTCCAACACTGCCCCCACCATTCATGGGGTAATCTAGTTACATTTGCAAATAATACACTGCTAAATATATCTCACAATAACATCTCTTTTTGTTTCTGCAAGATTAGATATTTTGAACAAATTTTCTACTTGAAACAAATATGAATATTTTAGAAGTTCTTGATAAAACCCAAAGCTACTCAGGAACCTAAAATAAGTTAAATTTATCAAAAATTTCATGTGTAAAATAGGCCAGTAAGCTAAAAGGAACTAAGAAAAAATATCTACTTAGAATTCATAAACATGTATTAAAACAATTATTTTAGCATGAAATACTTATCCTACTCAGCTCATCCTGGATATTTTATGTTGTTTTCATTATTTGGAAAAAAAGGTTTTTTTAATTACAAATTCATTTGAGGAATTCCTACATTTTTCACTGCAATGAAAAGTTCAGAGGATTCTGACAAGAAGAATTTTATTCAACATGAATATAAAAGTTCATTTACTAAGTTTAAGATTTAGAAATAACTTAAAATAATCTTAAAATTACTATAATAATATTCACAAGCATATATTTATTTCACCAAATTATGTTAACTGAAACCAAACCAAAACAGACAAAATTTAACAAAATTATGAATTTCTAACACGTGTTTTTAGTGTGAATCTGTGGCTAGAGGTTATGACATCTGAAAAAGAACTGAAAATTCTCATAGGAAGAGTGATATAACAATGACTCATGAACATAAACCTTTTATTGTAGCACTTATATTTGTGATATTAATCTTGTCTCCCTTAGCTATGCCTCAGACACTTTCCACAGTGATCCAAACACAATGTGAATACTAATTACATTACACCAGTTTTATTGTGTGCCCTTCATTTGACACAATAACTGCATAACCTTTGAAAATTGTATCCCTTGTGGCTTTTAAATGCAGTATCAACATTTTGGCAAAAGCATTTTGCAGACATTTAACTTACATGCATTTGGGTTAAAAATTACATCCTCAGAAAAATGGCTACAGTATATATTTTCATCTGTCACTTTCTCGCAGGATGTTTCATTATCTCACAAATCTTGGTTTATTTACTTCTCAATCCATTAGTCATTTGATCTCCAAAAGTCAAGTATAGAACAAGAATGAGATATTTAACTCTTCCAACCAATTAATATTACTTAATGAGAAATGAGGCAAGTACTTACTTATTTAAATGAATTTCACATATTAATCTTTAACTTTTCAGTTCTAGGAGGAGAATGGTCATGTACAATTTATTATCCTAACAGTACATTTTTGATAGTAGCGAGAATATTTTTAATATTTTGCTGTAGCTTATATTTCAAGACAAGCCTGAACTTACTGTCACCCTAAGACATAAATGGGGTAATTAGTAACTTCATGGTTAAGCCTACCTAACTGCACCAGAAAAAATAAAAACGAGCTAAAAAGAAAAAAAAATGGTCTTCTGATTTTTTCTCTAGTGATCATTTTTTAGATAAAAGCTTTTGCCATTTTTATTTTAATTTTACAAATAATACATGCCATATTTATCACACATAGATTTAATATTTGTACAATCAACTAAAGGTTGAACAATTCTATAGTTAAGCATTATGTATTTCCCTTCTGTACTAAATAGAAGTGAGAAAGATCAAAGAGAATCTATATGAAAGATCACTTAATTCTAAAATCAGCTTTATATGGCCTATTTAGAGCAAATATTTGCTAGATATAGGAAAGTATATTGTTGCTAGCTATTTTGGTTTTCCTCAATTATTATATTAATGTGACATAACCTGATAAAGGCATTTGAGTTTTTAATTCAAAACAAACCTAGGTTTGAGTGTATATAAAACTGTATCTTTCTTTTTGAAAGTACAGTGGAGCTTATTAAATTTTAATACCAGTAAACCAATTTAAGAAGACTTATGGTTTAATAAATGCCAATGAGAACAGGAAGTTAAAAGGCTTATAAAACTCAGGAAGATAATTTTAACTTGATAATGTTTCATAGTGTGAACTGACAACATTTTCTCTTTATCGTCGGTTCTCAGTATGCAGACATTGATATTTAGCATTGCTATGCACTGAATAACAATTTTCTGTCTCTTACTAAATTGTTTGTGGTATAATGGAGAAGGAAATGAGAAATGTTTAATTTTTCAGCCATTCTAGAAAGCATATTGATGACTTTAAATGATCTCTATATAAGTTGTTACCTTTTTGGATATCTTTAAATTCTTTTGATAGTATGACATGTTCACAGGTTAACTCAGATGACAGTCGTGACCTATTCACACGGAAATAAGGCATGGGAAATAAAGCTTTACTATGAAGGTGAATTAAGTGACCTATAAACCAGCTCAGCTGCATTTGTAGTAATTTAAGTGTTTTAATATATAAAAGTTACATCTACATCATAGAATTTTAAAACGTGTCTCAAATCTTTTATTGTGACACATCTTTAAATACAGTGTGAAAAGGCACAGTGTTAACTGCAGAACAGATGATGAAACACAAGTTAATTTGCCTTTAACAATTTTTCATTTACTTTAAATCAATTACACCTTTTTTTTCCTTTCACCTACCTTTTCAGGATCCTACTCAAGCCTTTTTATTTAAAAGGGAGGAAGACATTTCTCTTATAATGTACCAAGCTTAGGGGGGGAAACTAAATCTCATTGTCAAATTACTATTTACACCGAAGCAAATTATATGCACACATCACCACTCATTCAATAGTACCATCTATATTATGCTTTGAATTGATATTTATTTGAGCTTGTGTTATGATCAAATGATTTGACATTCATCTCTCTATTAAATAGAAACATCCATGGGAGGTTTAAGGATTTCTTTATTTGAAGATAATGATACAAATCCCTTAGCCTTTAGCCTAGAGGATTCTGTGATGAAGTTGGGCTGTGGTTTTGGTTCTGGACGACTGACCTCAAGGGTGTCAAAGTTATGAACATTTCCACTTTCAGGTCTCCAGATTTTGAATACTAAGAACATTTGGTTATGGAGAAGTAGACACTCCAATGCACTTGAATATTTTTCATAATCAATACTATATCGCATTATAAGATGTAATAGTATATGAGGTAGAAAAACTCGTAAAGAAAACTTGATATAATCCTTGAAGTTTAACAGGCATATTAACAATTAAGATCCCACATGTTTTCCCTAATGTAATTGTTCAATTTTGGAAATACATATATTTTCATGTATTATATTTAAGATTCAATATATTTTTAAGGGGGATTATGCATGGGTCAGAGTGAGAATAAATTATCTATCTACATATATATGTATATATATAATTTGCAATGGTGAGTGAAATCAAATTACATGAGAACTTATTATTTGAAACAGTATGATAAGATGATAAGAGGAGTTGAATAATTAATTATACAGCATTTTATTTCAGTGAAATAGCCATTTTATTAAACTATTTAAGTTTTTTGGGTTATTTTTCTCCTGTGTATATACTTTGTTCTTTTAAAGTGTGTGTGTGTGTGTGTGTATTACTTGAGAAGAAATAATACAATTATTTAAGTATGTTCTCTTAAATATTTTGAAATTTAAGTTCTGGGTGTAATTTTTCCAGTATAACAATGAAAATTATGTTTTCATAAACTATAGGAAAATGTGTAAAGATACTTCCAATTCATAAATTGTGGGTGCATAACAATCAGAGACAGCACTGTAACACTGAATGAGGTACTTTTTAGACAAGCTATTTTAAGAAGGGCATACAAGAAACTTTGGAAAATACAGGTTGAATATTTGTAGCTCAGTCTCTATATATACATATATAAATACATATCAATGTTTTCTTGTAGCATATATATATATATATATATATATATATATATATATATATGGACTACAAAATGAACAACATGTCTCTTTCTCTCTCTCTCTCTACATATATATATTTACTGATTAATACAATATAGTAATAATATGGTGTACATGCAGAGAGACATCATATCAGGAAGGATGTGATATTTCCTAGGTTGAAATAAAATTCTAGGCCTCTGACATCTTCCAGCCTAAACTTTCCCAAGAGCTGAGCCTATAGGCATCAGCTACTGTTTCTTGATATTTATATTTCTATCTAGATTCAGTTATACATAAAACAAAATCATTTCTATTTTGATATTGTAAAAGCTGTACACTTGTCAAGATGTAAGCAACCAGTAACAAGTGAATTATTTCATTCATGGGAATGTTAAGCTGTTCTCTGGGCCAAAGAGTTTCTTTTGTTTCTGCTAAAATGCTTCATCTTGCAATACTGTTTAGAGATAAGATAATCATTACCACAGCTAACCCATCTGTAATCATTATGTCAGCAATATCTCACATGCTTATCTTAAAAAGAATGGCATAAATCTCATGAGTATTGAATATGCAATGATATTTTGAGACAGCAGAGTTTCTGCCCATTATTATATAGAGAAGTTTCTTCTATTAGTTGAATGTCCACAAACTGTAAATAAAAATCTGAGGTTAAGACCAATGTTAGCTTTCAAAATAGAATCTGTGTTAACTCATTTAATACTCTTTTCAGTCTTTAAAATACCAAATATGATGCGAAGATATAATATATATATATAATTTATTTTTTGTTTTTGTTTTTATTTTTAATTTTAACCTTTCCCTTTTTTGTTTTCACACAAACTATAAAACCAGTTATGGTTACCATAACGTGACTGTTTCAATTTAATGGTCTATTTTTTCCTCAGTCCTCAGAGAGGTCCTATGTAGGTCAGTGCCTGTTGTACAGATGTATCTGTATGGAGTTTATTAATCAAGGATCTCAATCCTGTGGCAACTCCTATGTGCCCAAGAAGCTAGGTCAAGATGGTTCCATAAGTCCCTGATGAGGAGTAGCAAGATATTGACTGATCTTTTGTGCTACATAGACCATAATGTTTTATATTTCACTAACCTCCTCTCTGCAGAAGTGTGGCTTCTAAATTAGGTATACGTTTGTTACAGTAAGGGAAAGTCTCAATATAGTAGAATTTTGGGAAGTCTTCTACAACACCCAAAAAGGAAAAGCAATAAATTGTATTTCTTATTATAAATAATTTAAAATCTAAACATGCAGAAGGGAAGTCTGGTTTCCTCTTCCTTCTTATAGAAAATATGCTATCAACCAATGGTATCAAGTAGGTGGATAAACACTCCATAAATATTTATAAAAAGAACGAAAAAAATCACACATAGTCTTTTAAATTGTCACCTCTCATCAAGCATTTTGAGCTGAATTCCTTGGCTTTGAGATGTTTCCAAAAATTAGGATTCCTTAGAAGTCCAATCAAGATAAAGCTAAGATCAAATATAATTGTAAGCATTAAAACAGAACACAGAAAAAAGACATTAGGAAGAGAGAGAGGAGAAATGGAAAAGAAAGGAGAGAAGGAAGGAAGAAAGAATTTCCCTAAGGATAACTTGTCTTTATTAGAAAAATTTAATAATACTTTAATTTTATTTCAGAAGATATCAAAATTTTAATTTACTTTCTAGTATAGTCAATGTTTTCTCCTCAAAAAACAAAAAAAACCCGTTTTGAATTAGACAGTTGTGATGAATGTAAATCTATGAACTCTGGGATGTAAAATAACCTCATGTTTTGCAAGTGTCTGCTTCCTATCAGGTCTACCACATACTGGGTGTTTCCTCTCTGGTAAAACCTGCTCTCATACAGATGCTCCTACCCTGCTCCCAAAGAGATAGGGTACAGTGGGCATTCTAGTAACACAGCCTCTGATGGGATTTCCACTTTGTTAGAAGAGTAGATAATGGAGCAGAACAGCCAAATCCTCTAAGCCCAGGATGTGTTGAAGAACAGGAAGGGTTCTATTTTGACCGGGGATCTTTTTCAAAATCCAGACCTAATATCAATCACCTTCTGTTTCAAGATGAAGTTCAAATCTATTGATATATAGGAAAGTAATAGTCAAGTCTATAATTCTGTTAAGTTGATGCTGATACAAGATAAATTGTACTTGCTCCATAGCCCCTATCTTGGTGTTTAGACAACACACAATAGACAATAAATAGAAATCAATTATTTTGTCTTTTGTGGTCAAAATACTTAAAATTCTATATAAATTATATTTTAGATGTAATACCTAAAGAAAGTGATTGAGTAAAAATCACAGAAAAAAGGATTTTTGAACTGAAAATGGAAGTTATTTCTGATAGAAATGCAGATTTATAATTTTTGCAAACACCAATTTAAAGAAAATTACTATCCTGGTTGAAATTCCTTTCGGTTAATATTTTGAACTCCATCTAAAGCTGTATCCTGGAAACATTTATATATTTTACAGTATTAACAGCGAATTTAGCATATTTTTATCATTAACACCAGATAAAAGATGTTAATGATTCTCTCTTTTAGGCAAGACACATGAATTTACACATCTTGGATATCGACAATATAAATTATAAGAGTATTATACATCAAAAAAAATTACAATGAATATAAAGCACTTTCCTTCTCTTTAAAGAACAGCACAGCTGATGAAGTATTTATCTGTTAGAAGTAGGGTGTCAAACAGGAACGGCAGCAGCAAGAATGGACACTTCTGTCCCTCCCACACCCAGTTGACTGGCACCCAGCAAGCTGATAAATTCCCACTCGGTTTGTTTTAAGGAATTTTTAAATTATTTCGGATTTTGAAGGGGACTTGAGGAGGTTATTAAGAAACTATTGCTTCGAGTGTTATTAAATGCTTTCCCTAATGCAGGAATTTGAGATTTAGAGACAACCTAAGCATCGTTATATCTCTGACACTTTTTAATGCCTCTCTGCTCACTGAATTGCACTGACAAAGGAGGGGAGAGTTTATATATTCAGTTAAGATTCAACTCGTTGTTGCTCATGGTTGTAAGAGATATCTCTTATTTCCTGAGAAAGTGAATGATTTTTGTACAATTACAATGTAAGAGAGCTTGAATTAGAAAATATTCACATAATCACTTTGTGATACAAATTTAAAATGAATTTTTCTTCTTGCTGGCATACGAGAATGGTTTAACCTGCTATTTTTAAGAGTCAGGTTAATATGTTTCACATCTAATATCATGACTCACATATACGACTGTGTTGAGTTTGCCAAAAAAGGAAAATAGACTCAATATTAAGAAGATAAATGATTATATATACAGCATGAATAGTTCTCTGGCCACACTGTTTACTAATTTAGCTTGTATTATCAAGTTTCTAATAAAAGTTAACTGTAACACCCTTGGTACCAGGTAGTGCTTCCTGATTCACAAGCCCTCAATTTAAATAATTTATATAGAATACACAAGCAAATATATAATCCCATTTATGTGAAAGGCAGTTATTTGTGAAAAAGAAACAAACAAACAAAAGCCAGGATGCAAATATTGAAATGCATTATAATCCTTTAGCATCTTGCAACTCTGAGGAAAAAAAATGACTATGTTAAAAATTGCAAAGAAGTTAGAATGAGGTAATAAATATTTCACAGAGCTCCTTTTCTGGTGACAGTATGTTACATAAATGTAAATGGCATCTATTGTCAGAATTCTAATTCCTGTTATCATTATTTTTTCTAATATATTAAGACATATTTCAGTAACCTAGCTATTCTTTAGTAACCTCTGTAGGACACTATACTGCACGGTGATGATACAGATGCCTTTGGAGCTGTGATGAGGTAGTAGGAAATTTAAGTGTGATATTGTACACAGTTATTTTATCAAACATTATTTTTCTTAAATTTGTCACACTTCACATTGTCCTAAAAAAAAAATTGGCATTGATTGAATTGGCTGCACACACACACACACACACACACACACACACACACACACGGACACAAAGAGGCTATTTAGAAGTATCTATAGAATGTAATGTTCTTTGTTATTAAGTTATTCTTCTTGTGATGACTTCAAATAACATTCCTAGAAGATATTCTGGAATTAAAACTGTCCTCTTGACCATGTGGGGAAAGTAATACAAAAGAGTCCGTTAGGATGTTTTCAGCTTAAAGCAAAATCAGACATCAAGCCCCAGTCATCATAAGTTTACAAAATCAGACTGATTTTTTTTTTCCATTTTCCTAGGAAACTGATAATGCATGGAGTATTGACAGCTTTTTTTGTTTGTGTTGCTGTAAAGGTCAAAATGTCACGTTATATTTTTATAATTTCAATTACACAGGTACTAAAATGAATTTAGCTATTATGCAGAAATCTTTGCGCAATGAAAGCCACTCAGAATATACACATTCACTTTATCCCACACTGAGGTGGCTTCACTCCAGCCATAGACTTATGAAACTCAGGCAGTGTATTATGCACACAGATAAAGCAGGCTTTGGAGCTGAAAAATCAAACGAACGGGCACAAATCCACATCAGGAAAAAAGGAAATATAACTTTAGCATCGCATAGGACATCAGAATAGAATATCAGTGAACTATTACACATTTAAAGCTAAAAGAAAAACTAGAGAATCATACTAGCCTTGACATCTTCCCCTTCCCCAACTCAGATTTAGTTACATGTAAATAGAGCTCCATCCTGACAACTGTCTAGCTCCAGGCACAGATCTGAAGTATTAGAGATAATGGCAGAATTATTAGATTAACTGTTGCCGGGATCTTTCTGTGTCCTAGATAATTACTAGCTGTGGTAAATCTGAATGACTTCAGTCTTTGTTATTGTTATGTGTGTGCATCTCCCTGAAGGCATTGATGTTGTGTCAAAGAGACATTTGGATTTTGTGTAAACTTCTGTTATGTTCCATTGATTTGTGTTTTTAAAGTTTGTGCCCATAAAACAATCTATACTTCTGTTGTCTCATTTTTAAAATTAGGGGTGGGGAAAATGGAGGAATCGAATAATTTCCTGCCTTTAAGAGCGTATTCTCTTCAGCTCTTTCTATAATTTTGATTATTAATCTGTCTTTATTTGGTTATTTGGTGTGTGCCATAGGAATTCTTTCTTCATTTGCACATTGTATTTTCCTTTTTATTTCAAGTGTTTAATTTCAGTCTGTTTGCATATTTAATGTTTTCATTCTGGACCCGAGCCCTTTTCTCAGCTTTAATATGTGCTGCACTTCACTTACTGGGCTCTTGATTAGCTTTTTAAGTCACAGTTTTATTGCTATGTTTTGTAATTTTTAATTTCTCATAAAATATGTGGATAGCTTAATATTTTATGTGTCTATTTCTACCATTGAGCGGATTTTATTTATATTGGTTGTCTTTGTAACCCAGAAAGCCAACAAAGATTTTCTTTCTCATTTTTTATTTCTATGTATGGAGATAGCAAAGGTTGTTAGGTATTTGTAATTACTTTTATTTTAGAAGTTACAATTTCACTTTATTATCCATAAAAGAAATGTTGAAATTATAAGACTCAAATGAAGCTTTTGTTTCTTTTAAATGACATTGTCATGTTAAGGTAGGTTTGCTAATAAAAATTTGGCTTGTTTTCCCTATCACGGAGCTATCATGTACTACAGTCGTCTTAGAAAACCTCTGTACCTGTTGTCCAGGCATGGCTTTTCAAATACCTAACTTCTGAAATTTTACTTGTTGCCATAAAACCCTAGGGACTGAACTTGTTCTAGGTGATTGCATTAAACTGAGAAAAGGGGGTCATACAGAGTTTACAGTGATCAGGGGACAGAAGATTCGGAGAACAAGTTTTGTCTTCTCACTAGCTGAGCTAAACTAAATATTCTAATCTGAAAAATAGAAATTATATTATATTATATCAAAAGTTACCTCTCCTTGTTGAAACATAAACAATGACACATTCTCCTTGAGATTAAAAAAAGAACAATAGCTTCAAGAAAAGAGACTTAAATGGATGTATTTGTTTTGAGAGACTGAAAAAGTTAGGCTGTAGACATGAATATTTCTGCTTTTTTTGAGTTATGTTGGCATTAACTAAGTGTGTATAGAAAAATATAAACTAAATCTATAGTTACAAATATCATTCTTATTGTGGGAAATTCACCGTGTTCATGGAAAGTTGAAGTAGATAAACTAAAACAGCTCAGTGTAAACAATTCTGAAGTTAGGAGCTGATGCATAAAATTCAATTAAAAGTAAATAATATGTCCTTTTTGTTTTACCATTTCATTGAGTTTTAATAAATAATGTTCAGATGATGGATATTAGGTTAAGCTGAAATTCACCTCCTTCATAAGTCTCTTTCTAAGCTGAGGTCTGGTGAAATATTTTATTTTAAATCCTATTCTGTTCTACTCTAAAAACAGCTGTTTTTTAAAAAAAAAAACACAACAGCTAGCATCAACTTTCCCATTTCACCAAATTTCACTGTCATCATCCTATTCTCTTTTACTTCTCCTTATTTTCTGATCCATATATTATAGAGGGAGAGTGGAACAAACATCTCATAGTAAAACTCATTCTAAACTTCAACTTCTAAAATTTGGGTGGTCCTTGTCAAATACACTTCCTTTTCTTGTAATTCTCTCATTAACTTTCATGTCAAATGTCTACAATTAAGGGAAACTAATTCTTTTAGTAATTTTATGAAAGATAAAATACAAACAGTGTATCTCAGTAAATAGTCTGCTGTTAGAAAACCATGAGGACTGGAAGATGACTCAATAGTGAAGAGAATTTGCTGCACCGTCAGTTCAGTTCCTAGCACCTATGTGCTATCTCACAGCCACCTGTAATCTCAGTTCTTGGGAAAACTGTTCAACTTTCTTGGACTGCAAATGCACGAGGCAACTACACGGTGCCCTGACACGTATTTAATCACTCAAACATACAAAATTGACACATATGTTTTTAGAATAGAAAACATTAAATCATGATGACATATGATCAATGACATTCTATTTCCAAGTCCACTAGTCCACTCATTACAGATAGGACATAGAGGTCATTAGAGTCACATAAATACTCCCATTCCCTTAGCTGTAAATTATCCACCACCCAAATACTATGGGCATTGTGCATTGTGTGTGTACATTAAGTGGACAGTAGACTATCAATCAGAAAATGATATCACAAATTACCTCATTCAGCTAGTTTCTACTGTACTTGCATTGCTAAAGCCAACCTTGAAAGAGCATGGTAACTTAATAATAGATTTCACTAATTTCCAATCTGAGGGCTTTGCACAAATGAGTTCAGTTTGCCTTCAAGACAAGCAAATGAGAATGAATTTGTCCATTTTATAGATACAAAAATGAAACACTATAGAGCTTTCAGGATTCCATCAAGAACACATGTAGTAAAAATTTAAACCTAGTTAAATTCCACCTGCTTTTCTCTGATGCTATTGCTCAATTTTATTTATTCGGAATTGTAAAACTCTAAGACCCAGGACTGAACATTTTAGCTGAAACAGAGACAGTGATTAAAGCCCCAAGAGTCCTTTTTGCATAGCACAAGAAGTCAGCGGTATTCATTGCATCTGCGTGTGAGAGTACAAGCATTTTTGACTTTCTGGTGACTTGTACATGAATTAGAAGACCTATATGTTCCAAATATGAATGACCCAAATGCATCAAATATACATGATACTCATGAACCAATATATAAATGATCCATGTGGACCAAATATAAAAGACCCACATGCACCAAATTTAAATAACCTATGCAAACTAAATATATAGACTCATCTGCACTAAATGTAAGTGCTGCATCTGCATTAAATACTAATGAAGCACATGAATCCATAAAGAATGCTCATCTGCTCTATGTGCCCTTTCCATGTCCCAAACCATTTTTTACTGGCAGGCAGTTCACAAAGTGGGAAGAAGGCAAATCTGTTGGAAAGAGCACAGCCAGGGATAGGTACTACAGGCTCCCTCCTAATGCTGGCCTTTTGCCACTTTCCCTACAGAAGTGTGTGTGAGAAAATGGGCATGAAGATGTGTGTTCTGCTTTGTCTCCATTTTTCTATCTCCAATTTACTTTTCCACAGTTTCAACAATGGAAGAGTCAACCCACTTTTGAGATGGTCACCCTTTTAAAGGACATATATTTGTTGACCAAAAAGTTAATTTGAAAGTTCAAGAAAGGTAGATTCTCTCAGTAATAGGGCTAATAACTTTTAAAATGATTATTTGGTTTAATCGGTGTGTGTTTAGTTCTAACAGTATAGTAGCCATGTGCTGCTTGACTGAAAATAAAGTCTTTTTTATAATTAATCATTTTATTTGTTTACATTTAAAATGTTATCTCCCTTCCTAGTTGCCCTTCACGAGCCCCAGACCCATCCCTATCCTCTTTGCCTCTAAAAGGATTCTTTCCTATCCACTCACTCACCCACTCCTGCCACACCCCTCTAGGGGCATCTCACTTCTCTGGGGCATCAAGCCTCCACAGGACTAAGCGCTGCCCTTCCCACTGATATCAGATGAGGCAGTCCTCTGCTACATATGTAGCTGGAGCCATGGACCTGGCCCATGAATACTCTTTGGTTGGTGCGTTAGTCCCTGGGAGGTCTGAGGGGTCCAGTTAATTAATACTGTTGTTCTTCCTATGGAGTTGCAAGCCCTTCAGCTCCTTCAACCCTTCCCTCAACTCTTCGGTTGGGGTCTCCGGGCCTCAGTCCATTAGTTGGCTCTGAGTATCTGCATCTGTCTTAGAGAGGTGTTGGCAGAGCCTCTCAGAGGACAGCCATACCAGACTATTGTTTAAAAGTACATCTTGGCATCAGCAATAATGTTGTAGTTTGTTGTTCGCTGATGAAATGGATTGCACAGTGGGGGCAGTCTCTGGATGGCTTTTCCTTCAGCCTCTGCCCCATTTTTGTCTCTGCGTTTCCTTTAGACAGGAACAATTCTGGGTTAAAAATTTTTAGATGGGTGGGTGGCCTTATCCCTCCACTGGGGACCATGTCTATTTACTGGAGGTGATCTCTTCAGGTTCTATCTCCTTGCTGTTGGTATTTTGGCAAATGTCATCCCCATTGGGTCTTGGGAGTCTCTCGCATCCCTGGTTTCTGGGACTTTCTAGAGGTTTCCCAAGTTCTCCATCTTCCCCATCCCCCCCCACCTGCTGCTACTTATTTCTATTCATTCTCCTGGCCCTGTGGACTTCTCTCCTGTATCTTCCCATACTGGAACCTGCCCGGCCTTTTTTTCCTCTCCCTGCCCTATCCCACCCAGGTGCCTCCCTCCCTTTGCCTCCCATGATTACTTTGTTTCTACTTCTAAGTGGGTTTGAAGCATCCACACTATGACCCTCCTTCTTGTTAAGTATCATTTGGTCTTTGAGTTGTAAACAAAGTCTTAATGGAGGGAACAGAACCCAGAAGATGTTTTCTAATTGTAAAGGAAAAAAAAAAATAAGTTAGGGTATAAATGACAACTGTTACATAGAGGAATAAAATATGGAGAGAAATGGAGAGTAGAGTTGAAGAAAGGTGTTTCCTACACTGTCAAAGAATCCTGTATGTATCTGGGAAGTGAGATCCCGTAGTGCTCTACCTGATCTCCTATTGTATTTTATCTGTGTTCTTAGGGCTCACTTAATTATCTTGAGCTTGTTAGAATACTGTATTTAGTACTCTAATTTAACCCCAGTCTGAATTTAGCATGCTTTGTAAACTAATCTACAGGTCTATTTAAAATTCAATTTTTACATAGTAAAATCACTTTTAATATGTAGTAAAATACATTCAAATCACAAAAAAAGAATAGTAAACAAGCTCCAGAAAACAATTTCTGTAATTGTGGAATGTCTATATGTAAACTGAGCAGTTTGCTTTGTGTCTTACTAGGAATGCAGACGTATCTCCTTTTCACTTTGAGTTATCGTGTTGTTATACAGTTAGAAAAACTCACATAGAAAACTTCAGATGAGATTAGTTCCTGACCTTGGTAGATATATTTATACCCACAGATACCTGATCTCTGACTTCACAACTGAGTGAAAATTTAGTTACATACATATGTAATCTCTGAAATTTAATCATAACCCAGTATGAACTTATCAACATGTCATTTTGTTTTGACATAAAAGTGAAAATGTTTTAGTGATTTCTTCCTATATTGTAGCCATTTTCAAGGACAATAATGAGTGTGTAGCTTCATATGTCTTCCTAGACATGCTTTCTTTTATGATTATTATTAATCATTTTATACCTTTACATTTCAAATGATATCCCCCTTCCTGATTACCCCTCTACAACCCCCATCACATCCCCGCTCTCTCTCCTCCCCTTTGCCTCTATGAAGGTGTTGCTCCACCCACTCACCCACTCCTGCCTCACTGTTCTAGCATCCCCCTACACTGGGGCAGCCAGCCTCCACAGGACCAAGTTCCTCCCCTCCCATTGATGTCCATTGACCTCCATCTTCTGCTACGTATGTATCTAGAGCCTCAGCTCCCTCCATGTGTACTCTTTGGATGGTAGTTTAGTCTCTGGGAGTTCTGGGTGGTCCAGTTAATTAATATTCTTTTTCCTATGGGGTTGCAAACCTTCATCTCCCTCAGTCCTTCCCCTAGCTCTTCCCCCTGCTAGTCTCATGGTTGGCAGTGAGTATCTGCATTTGTATTAGTCAGGTGCTGGCTGGAAGAACCTCTCAGAGGACAACCTTATCAGGCTCCTGTCAGCAAGCACTTCTTGTCATCAACAATATTGTGGGGGTTTGGTGTTTGCAGATGAGATGGATCCCTAGGTGGGCAACCTCTGGATGGTATTTCCTTTAGTCTTTGTCCCATTTTTTGTCCCTGCCTTTCCTTTGGACAGGAACATTTCTAGGTTAACAGTTTTGAGATGGGTGGGTGGCCTCATCCCTCAACTAGGGGCCATGCCTACCTATTCAATGCAGTCTCTACAGGTTGTATATCCCTTTTGTTGGGTATTTCTGCTAAAGTCATTGCCACTGGGTCCTGGGAGCATCTTTCTTCCCTGGAGTCTGGAGCTAGCCTATACATGCTTTCTAGAAAGGATTTCAGATAATAAAATCTGCTCACTAAATTAGCCTTTGAGCAAAAGAAATTCTGTATAAATCCAAAGACTTAGTAATGCAATTGTTTTCAATCTAACTTTCTATTTTATTTCTGGGCCATCAAAATGGTCAGTAGCCAAAAATTAGGAAAAACTTTAATAGTGATTTTTTATTGGAAGACCTGGCTCAAATCCCAAGCTACTGGAAAAAAAAAAAAAGAAAAAAGAAAAGAAAAGAAAAGAAAAGATCAGGACAAAGCCCTCAGAAAACATTATTAGAAAACATTATTTGAAGTGAATTTGTAGCATTACCTTACTATTCTACAATAAAGTGGGCTTTGAGTTTTCACATAAGGGAATTGGTCTTAGAAACATTTTACTATAAACATTATTATTAATCAGAAAGATAGATTTTATTGCATACATGTATTAAATACTACCTTGGGGTTGCTATAGATTGATCAGAAGTTCAAGAGATTACAGCTCTTCCAGAGGACCAGGGTTCAGTTCCCAGAACTTAAATGGTGCCTCAGAATTGCTTGTAACTACCAAGCAAGGTCTAATACCCTGTTTTGGCCTCCATGTGCTCCCGTATGCTCATGATGTTCATACACTTACACAAGCACATCCACATGCACTTAAAATAATTAATGAAAAAATATTAAATACAATTGTTACATTTAAAACACCACTGTGTAAAATTACTTTGAGGAGTATTATATAACTTGATATAGATTTATAATAAATACTCACTCAAGCTTTTCCCTTACTAGGAAAGATGAATGCTGTACCAAAATTAGTTATAAAATAATATGCTTTATGACAGTTCACAACAGACTGGAAAGCGTTAACTCAAGTTTTAAAAGTTACATGTATTCCTTGACAAACATGTATGCAGTACATTCTGCTAATAGTGACCCATACCCTCACCTTTTCTGCCTCCCACATATGGCAACACTATCTTTACAAATTCCCACTGAGCTTTCCTATAATATTATTTTATTTAAAAACTTTATTTTTTAAACATTTCATGGTCTTCCTTTCCACAGAATCTATCCAAGCGCAGTATACTTGAAAAAATCTATGGTAATATATTTGAATATAAACCTGAAAAGAAATAGTATAGGTTATAAATTAGCTTATGTAAGATCCAGGGTTATTGTATCATTTTAAGGATACAGCATTTTCCAGACAAAACAAGTCAGATAACTCACTGAGACTGTGACAGAATGCCCAAGACTTGCACAAGCTCAAGTCAGACAAAACCACAGCATGGAGAAAGAGAAGTGGACACAAAAACATATGCCTAGGCAAGAAGCTATTTGTGATTTATAGATGCCTGGAGAGGAAAAACCACCTTTTAGAATATAGTGACACTGAATGTATCAACATTCCAAGCCAAGTGACATCCTCAGGAGTAGTCAGCCAATAGAACCCACATTTTCTTTTTAGTGGCTTTCCTTCCTTGTGTTTCTATTTTTCTTTTTTAAGAGAGAAGATTATGAAGGTGGGTGGGTTGAGGGACAGAACTTGGATGAGTTTGGGACTAGAAAGAATACTCCAAAACATACTGTATAAATCATTAAAGGCTTTTTTTTTTTTGTCATTGTTGTTTTAATAGTTAATAAAAATACCGATAGTTGTGCAGATGCCTTTACTTACAAAGTTTCTTTAATAACAATGGATAAAGAAGCTGCTTAAGTAAAGTTTCCCCTTCTTATAGATCTAGGAATGTGCTATACAGTCCAGAAATTTCAAGCACAATAGCACATGAAAAGAAAATCCTCAGCAATCTTAGGAAACAGCAAAGGCAGCTAATAGTTTGGAGACTTTTAAACAAAGTATCCTACAGAAGCTCTGAGACTTTCTGTGGGGTTGCACCTGCCGAATCCATCCTAAAGTTGAAAATAGCTTACTTAGGTGAACATTAATTTAATTCATATGACTTACTGTTCATCCATGCTAAGCAGCATTCTCTTGTTTGTTACCATGGATTTAGTCTATAATCAAGTAGTTAATGGGATCTGTTAGTTCTCCAGGGAACTTGAGAACCTGTATCATTTTCCCAAAGAAGATGAAAATGTAAAAGAATTACTTTTTACTGGATTCATGTTCTGTTTTCATTATCATAAGTTCAAACAATCCTACACTGAGTGATCATAAATTCGAGACTGTGTCTAGTTCAAGGTGTTTTGTGTTATTTTTTTTTTAAAGAGTAATTTCCTTTGTGATCTGTCAGTTTTTGTAGTCAATGTCATCAATTTTCAGCAGCATATAGTTGTAACTCTTTGGCTAATAGATTTAGGAATCATTGTATGGGGAGAAAAACCTTAAATTTAACTTGTCATGTTTCAACTTTGTAGTGCAGTTTTTATTTGTGGCTAATTGTCCCATTTTCCTTTCTATAGATACTGTTTTTTGTTTGTTTAGTTTTGTTTTTCTTTTACGACTCAACATTTCTTTCTTGATAGGCAGTATTAGTTAATAAGAGCTGCTGTAGCAATGTGCTACTGTTATGTGCCTTAGAGCAACAGCTTGTAAGATCTCACAGATACAGAAACTATACCTACAGAATTAAGGAGCTAGCTGTGCTATGCTCTTTCAGACAGGCTTCCTTGTTTCTTCCTAGTTTCAAGTGATTATCAGCAATCTCAGATTCACTTTTAATGTCTGCCACCCTGGCCCCTTTGAGATCTCCCTGCCTGTCTATATCTGCTTTGTCTTCTTACAATCATCTTTGTATTGGAGCAAATGTAATCCAGTATGACATCATCTTAAGTGATTTCATCCTCAAAGACCATATTTCTTAATACATTTCTCTGCTCTAGTACTGGATGGGAATAAATTCAGAGGACTAGGTTTCAATGCAGTCTGCAACAATAAACCTACTGAATTTTGCTAATTAAAATCTGTCTATACCATACATGACTCTATGTTATGGTAAAACTATACAGCAGTTTGGCTGTATCTACAATAAATTAGATTGTAGACACAATCTTGATTGATTGGTGATTCATCAATTAGAAACAGAAGTTCGTTTGTTGGTTGGTAGGATGAAAATATAAGAAACCTGAATCACAGAAAAAAAAATATGTCTAATAACAATTAAAATTAATCAATACCATGGACAATACACATTTCCCTCTATGTCTACTGCAAGAATGAATTCTAATGTCCCTTTAGAATTTTCAGGTCACCACTATAAAAAGATCTGAATTCTGTAGATTCTGTGCATCATTAAATGTGAAGAATATCACATTTACACATGTAAATGTGTAAGGCAGACCTTTTCAGGAGTTCCATCTGTTATTGGAGTTTTGCTTTAAGAGAAGGAAACACACACACACACACACACACACACACACACATTAAATAGGAAAAGGGTTGTAGAAAAGACGGAAATCCATATAAGACAACAGTGAGAAAATGTTTGCACTCTTAGTAACTACTCAACCTGCTTTACCATAGATTCTGCATATTCTCATTCCAAGGGAGGGGCACAACAGTTGTGGAGTTAGTCACAAAGCTAAGAAAATGAGATTGCTTTAAAAATAAAGTTACCTTTTGCTCACCAGCAGGCATTTATTTTTTCCTTCTTGTTTTTGGCAGGACTCTTTGGCAGTAATTGATTCCACATATTCATTGCACATTTCTGTTATTCAAATGCAAAACAAAAATGTTCTTTCTTTTTTTTCTTTATTCTAGGAATTAGATCAATTATACATGCCCATGATATCATGATATACCTAAGTCAGAGGCTCATGAAATGAAAACAAAAAATATCAAAAGGAAAAATGCGTTGTAGTTCAAAATTTGTATTGTTACTGTTTTCACACTTAACTAAAGGTTACATTTAAAATTTATACACATGTAATTTACTATAAGTGCTAGAACATATATCTTGGCTGAAAGAGATACTCATTGCAATATAAAAATGTATAGTTGGTGCTATACATAAAAATATACTTGAGAATACAGATTGATATATTGATTTATAACCATTACTAAAGTAAATACATTCTTAATATTGATTGGCCCCTTAAAAGATAAATTATATATAATATATTCTTTGGACATTAGATAATCTACATTGAGTAACTAATATTTAAAATACAGAGAACATTTTGATAAGCCTTTATCTCTGGGTGTATTATAGTAGTGTTTTTGAACTTAAATTATGGTTACTAGCTGTTTTACAACTTCTGTTTGTATGAATCAATGGACATATCATCATATTGATAAAAGTTTCCATTGTCTGGAGTTACTGGCAGTAACGTATTTTTTCCATCTCATTGATATGAAAATCTCACTTAAAGTAATTTTTCATGGGAAGCCTATGTCTTATGTAACTGACAAATTGTCAATGACCATAGCTTTTAGGGAATTGATTATTCTCTGGAGTATAATTTAAAAAAGAAAACAAATTGATAAGGCAGGATTCGTGATTCATTTGGCCCTTTTTGTCCCCCTTGGTCTTTCTATTTGTTAACTAAAAATATTTTATTTTTCAAGCATTCCCGACTTTGCTTTCCTTTGCTATCCTCACCCTACACACCATCACTACTAGACTTCAGTCTGTTGATCCGCTTCCTCCAGGTGAGCAATTTCTTCATCTGCTAGCTTTCCTCTCTGTGATCCGAATTTTACTTGTAAGATGGCATTCATATGACTGTGCATTTGCCATGCAGAAATGTGGACCTTATTTCTTTAAAGGGAAAATAGTAGTGATTTACTGCTAATTCCTCAGGAAGAGCTGTGTGTGGAGTTGAAGCAAGAATATAAATAATGCCTAAAGTCAGGGTTTCTGTTGTTTATTATACTTATGAGTTTACTGGGTCACTGGCAATCATTTCATATGTAAAGTCTACCTGTTGTACTAGTTTCACATTGTAGACAGGGTAAGTTTTGCCAAGGGAAAAATTGATGCACAAGAGTGGCCTGTACAGGAAAGAAAGACATCAATGCTCTGTGTATTGTTGTTGTCAAGCAAAGTACATAAAGTGTCACAGTCATAAGAACTCTATTTGCCAGGTCCCCAAATTCTTCTGTTGTTTTCGACAGTCAGTTGTAAGCTATCTTTGATAAGGTTTCTTTATGGGAGCTTATTAGAGGCTTTTAGTGCACTACTTTAAAAACATGTTTACATATCACCCCAATACGAATTCCTAGAGGTGGGGCAGAATCTAATGCATATGAATTTTAATCGCTGCCAGAGCACAACATCACTATCTTCTAAAGTGGATGCAATTGGTCAATACATTCTAATCTCAATGCGTGCTCTGGATGTGATGTAGATAATCTGAGCACACTGAGGTTTGATGTAGCTGGTCCAGCTGAAGAGAAAGCAGGGAGAAGTATAAGGAGAAGCCTTAGCTGTTCATTACATATATCTTCTGGATTTGTATACTCTCAGTTACTGAATCACTTGAATGTATTTCAGAGATTTGATTGCCCTCCTAAGAGTGTAATCTCTACATACAGTAATGCCTCGTCATTGGAGAAAATGATTATATCAGGTTGTTGCTATGTTGAAAAAATAGAGAAGCATATTCTGGCCGTCTATAAATCACTGTTATATTTGTTTGTGTTGCTTGACTAATGCTAGAAACGGACAAAAAGTTGCCTTACTTCCTGTGTGGAAATGAATGGATATTGGAGGTAAAATGTAACGGGGGGAAAAAGTCTTAAATGGATAACACCGTAGTGAGAAAAATTATTCTTGTCTCTCATTTAGAGATTTTAAGTTAATGTTTAAAACTTCAGGTTTGTGTGCCTACCCATATAAACATGCACAATCTGTATAAAATCTTTGTTTTTCTCTTAAATAATTGGGATTAATTTTAGCCAGCTGAAAAGGAGAGTTTTCTTTTTCAATACAGCACATTTTAATTTTAAGGGCAATATATATGCCAAATTTCTGTAGCTTGTTGCTTATTTTCTTACGCATATTTCTGTCTTGATCTGATATTTATTTTCTGCTTAAGTGTATATCATATGTGTGCTAGCAGGTACACCGCTTCGTGTCCAAAGATATACCTGTACTTTGCATGACCATTGATCAGTATGAATTTCCGAGCTGGCTGTGAGCCATGACTGAGCACCAAGAACCCCAAAACTGTAGTTAGGCAGAGCCAAATTTATTTTTATATCCACTGGATAGTTCTAGACTTTTGCCTTTAGGCATGACCCTTCCATTCATTTCCAGCCAGTATAGGAATTTTATCAGGTTTAGAGAGAGTGCATACATAAGTATATGTTTGCCTTATATTTAGTAGTATTTATTTAGTGGTAATTATGTAGCAAATTTAAAGTTATCATATCATTTTCAATACTTGCATTTGGTTGCTGAAATTATCAAGGTAATCAACACAGTGAAGCTTGCAAATATCGTCCACAAACAGACATTAAGTAATAAAAGTTCAGTTTAGAGCATGATTGGGGAGGTTTACTGAATATGATCCTTTCTTAACACCTGTATGTTTGTATCTACCATAACAAATACATTACATATATTATAATGACTGACTTAACATTATAAAATAATTAGAACAAAAGCACTTGGCTGCTAAAAATATCTATTATCATATAAATAAATCATGTATTTAGTAGATACAGCTGGTCACCTATATTAAAAGGTTTTAGATAAATAGTCAACCACTGTCAGGTAAAATAATTTCTGAAGAAAATAGTGACTTTGTTGAATATGCACATTCTTTCTTGTCATTATTAACTACAAAAATTGGTGTCACTATTTACATTGCATATACAGTATCTTAGATGTTTGAAGTAATCTGGAGATCACTAAAGTACGCAGGTATATATATTTAAGTTTTATCTGAATGACCACATTTTATACAAGAAACTGAGAAATCAGTATTTTAGATGTCTATAGAACATGCCAGACCATTCCATGTATTTCAGACAGTAAGTCTAACACTTTTTCTGCTTTATAAGCAATAAGGATATAAGTTATGCATATAAAAAACTAAAGGCAAAATAATATATCACTTAATTTAGAATATATGAAAATATATTTATTTTTAATAATAAAATATGCTTAGTCAGTAAATCAAAGAAGATGGGCAGAAAGTTTCCAACTACCATCTACTGTTAACCCAATATTATTTTTCTGATTTTAGTAATATTACAGATACCTAGCTTTGTGTCTTTTGTACTCATATACATTTTTATAAATATGATATTCAACCCTAAGCAGTTTAATAGAAAAGTAGCAAATATAATAGTTATAATTGTATTGTTTTTCTGGGTGTTCCTAGGGATTTTATTTGGGACAATTATAGGCTAACAAATATATATACCTGCACTTTATAATGTAAAGCATGAATGGATTTTAGTTGAGAGTTGATTGTTATTCATATTTAAGATTTTAGTCTCTTTTGAGCAGAAACTTAGTGTGATTCCATCTTTGTATTCAGTATTTTTCCATTATTTGATTTTTGTATTATTATTTCTAAACTAATTTTAGGCCTCAGTTAAGAGTTTGCTGCAGTTTTAATGACAATGCAAGATTTGCTTGAGGATGAAGGCAGTATGTTTGGTAATTCCTAGTCTACCGTGTAATATAGGCAGGGAGAGAGGGAAGGAGGGAGGAAGAGAGACAGAAACAGACAGAAACAGAGACAGACAGTGACATACACACACAGATTAGAGAGAGAGAGAGAGAGAGAGAGAGAGAGAGAGAGAGAGAGAGATGAAGAATTTTAACACGCAGGAATTTCTTTTCTTGTGCCTCAAGCTTTATGTAAGACTGATTATGGAACACTTTTAACCCTAACTGTGAAGTTAAAATGGCCTTTCAGTGAGTACCAAGACCAGGAAAATTTAAATAAATAAATAACAGCTATTTGGTCAGCAAGACAGGTCATTTTTAAGATTGAGCATACAGTTTTAGTACAGTCAAACCTCAATCCAAATTGTGCTTCAATTAACAAAGAACATGCTAATGAATTCTGCCTGTGAGGTCAATATGACTTAATTTTAAAATTAGATTTGGATTGCAACTCTGAAACTTAAGTATGTTCTCGCATCATTTTGAATTTGTTTTCCTAGTACTACTGCTCAGGGGAAATATGTTTCCTTTTAATCTTCTCTTCTTTGTTCTGGAGTGGTTGATTACCATTTAAGTCAGAGGAATTGCTCTCTAAGATAAGGAAGTGTTTAAAACCCCATTGCAGAAAACTTCTGATATGTAAGCTATGAGATGCATGCAATTGTCTTGAGCAGAGCTTTTGGGCCTTGGCAGCCTAGCCCACTGGGCAACATCTCTTTGCTTTCCGAGTTTCCTGACCTTTGTTTCTTGAACTCTTTATCTCTTCAGTGTGTTTTAATGATTACAGAATATTAAAGCTGTTACTAGAAAAATGTCTTGTCCTTGCCAGTAAAATCCATTACAAGAAACATTTCAGTATATTTACTCTAGAACATGGAAATTGAATCTATTGATTTTGCTTAAATTTTCATTCTTGGGATGGCCCAACATTGCATGATGAACACATCTGCTTCCAATAAACTTGCAGCGTATTTACAGGTCCTAACAACAGATGATTTCAGGAAAATAGACCAACAGCACAGGGAAGTTTCATATGTCTCTCCTTTCTCATAATTCTTTCAGTTTTAGCATGTGAATCCACTGACAGTGCTAATGGTGGAGTTGGCTGGCCCATGATATACAACATGTCTTAATGAAATTAAGTTGAAGTCATTGACATAAAAACTTCCCATATGTCACTCTGAGGTAACCTTTACATACTATCTGGTTTGATGCTGTCATGTAAAGATTTCCCTTAACACAATGCATATTTAACAAAACAGTGAATTCCTTAGGATTTACATATGTGTGTGAGTGAACACGCACATGGAAACACACCCATGGTGCATGCTTCAGTAGGGAAGAATTATTATTACAGAAACTGATTTTCCAAAAGTATACTTTCATATATTTCATATTATTGCCTCCTGCTTTATATATATATACACATATATATATATATATATATATATATATATATATATATATGGAATACTGAAAGTGAGCAGGGCATTTCTATGCTGATTTATATCTAATTAGATATTATAGAATTATAATAGAATTATATCCAATTTAGCCTCTGAAACTGTATATGTCTCTGTCTCTTTTAGGACATCATTAAAACAAAATAAACTAAGCAATTAAAGCCTTCCTTAAAACCTCATCCTCTACAACAGCCATATTTCATTGAAAGGTGTTGATTGATTCTTAAATAATAAGCAGAAGATTAGCTATCTCTGACTTAACTCTTTCTACAAATGCTAAAAAGGACATTGATTCCATTTACTTGTTTCTAGCAATTGAAGACAAAGAAGTGCTAGAAATGAGCTGAACAACAGGATTTAAATTGGTAAATAGATGTACTTCCCCAAAGAAATCAGATAGCAGGCTTGAGAGAGACACTAATAAGACTATCTTGCTTGCTTCTTAGAGAGTTTGGCTTAATAGGCATGTTTTTATTGACCTTCCTTACAGGATTACCACTTTGCTAGGAAGATGACTTGAATCTTAAGTGTATTCATCCATGTCATCTAAAATAGTGCCATTATCAGAGATAGGGTTAGCTTACAGAGGCAATAAAGGCATAAGGAAAGCATCCTCTGGAAAGATAAAGAATAGTAGCAAATTTGCATAGTCTCTGGTCTGGAGTTCACACAATTATTTAAGTTGCTAGAATTTAAATTTGTCCTTGTAAACTAAACAGCTTTTGTGAACTATTGCATACCAGAACATAGGTTTGACACTGCATATAAATTAGGTTCTTCTGAAAGCTTCTTAACCCTTTGAAGACCCCACAGTTATGAAGACATTAATTTATATGTAGATGGAAGTATTCAGATAAAGTGTGAAATACAAAGGGAGCTAAGTTCAAACACAAAAGAAGTTGGCCCAATTTACACAGCACTGCCGCAAGAGATGGAAGAATAAAAAGACAGTCAGAAATTCCTAGGAGAGAAAAAAGAAACCTTTACATGCTGAAGTGTGGGTCAGATACTCACTCATTTCCAGATACTCACTAGTTTGATAATAAAATGATAAGAAGCTGATTATTTAAATATAGGTTTTGATTTCAATAGCAGTGTCACTGATTATATTTTTTTTTTGAGAGAAAGTATTCAGACCTACAAATTTGAGTGAAATAATATTGAGAGACCTGATTTCCTTGTTTTACCTTTAGACGTTGAGTTTTTATACAAGCAAGGTGTCTAACAAGTGGGTCTGATGTTGCTCTAAGCATTGTATACATCATAGAAATAGATAGTTCTATGTAAAACTTGTAAGTTCTGTATCAGTGAGAAAACTGACATTATGAGTTCATAAATTAATGGTTTTAAATTATGTTAAGTAATTGTTTCTATTTAAGATCACTAAAT
Organism: Rhynchomys soricoides; assembly: GCA_019843965.1. Classification (NCBI taxonomy): domain Eukaryota; kingdom Metazoa; phylum Chordata; class Mammalia; order Rodentia; family Muridae; genus Rhynchomys; species Rhynchomys soricoides. Next base: position 2,782,454 of record JADRCH010000099.1, on the reverse strand, counting down.
GGCTTTGGAATGTCAGTTTAGCATTCCTTCCTACTGCACCGTCTTGTTTTCATTTGCATGGTATATTCTTCCTGAAAGACCATAATCATTTCTTAAGTAACCATAATAAATATTTGTGGAAGATGAGGGAGGGAACATAAAACTTATTTGTAAAAACATGATTTTTTTTTCATCATCTGAAACTGAAATGCCTATTCTGGGAAAAAATCATTAATCATTCCTGTTGATTTACATCATCTACATGTTAGATGGACTTCTGAGCTTCATATTCTATTTTATTTAAGTTTCTTCTTTCTCTTGTTGACTTTTTGTTGTTTAAAAAATCTTTTACTCCTTCACATATGTGGTCATATACATAAAAGCTGGTTGGTGGGCTGGGCCATGGTGGCTCACACCTTTAATCCCAGTACTCGGGAGGCAGAGGCAGGTGGATTTCTGAGTTCGAGGCCAGCCTGGTCTACAGAGTGAGTTCCAGGACAGCCAGGGCTATACAGAGAAACTCTGTCTCAAAAAACAAAAACAAAAACAAACAAACAAACAAAAGCTGGTTGGTGATTTTGGAAAATTCGGGGAAAATAGTAACTAGAGTAGGAAGAAGAAGCATTGCTCTGATTCACAATGGCAATCTGTATTGGATCTATGCTGTAAATCAAACAAAAAAAAACTATTTGAACATGAAGACTTCAAGACTCTGTTTAAAATAGGAGTGGATAAAGTAAACTGGAATTTGAATAGCCAAGACTTGGGACCAGAATGACCATGTCTGAGTATAGTTATGGGGATAGGCGAGTGCGTCACTGCTAGCAATAGAAAGAATGGAGATGCAAGCCTTCTGAAACCATGCAGATTTGGACATTATCTTCTCTTTAGTACATCTACGTATTGTATGGACATAAATGCTGTAGAATTTCTTCCCCATTAAGGCTCAGATAATATAGGAATTGTACAAGACATGTGGTCCATGGCTCAATCACCTTTGTGCAACATTACCTGCTGTGCTGAATCTATTATATCATTCAGAATGTTCCTATTCAATATTTAGGTGCTAGCTAATTTTACCCACCTAGTTACTTCATTTATTTCATTTATTATCACTGTTTGGTGATGTAGCAAATATTCTTAAACTGATAAAGACAATCACTCATATATCTGTGAATTGTAGATTTCTATCTGTTTATTATTTTTGTTTCTACTCTTTACCTGGAACCTAAACTCCATTAAAGTGCCATTTGTCTTTTGAAATAAAGATCAAATAGCACCTTTTACATAGATTCTTTCTTGATATTATCACATACAACATTCCCCAGATTTCTGTTCCTTGACATTACTATGACACAGTTCAAAAATGTAATTGTTCATGAATTGTTTCCTTTATGTAGAATTCAAAAATCTCTAAATTTAAGCTCCATAGGGATGAGCAAGGATTTCACAAACTTGTAAATTTGAAAGTCGCTAATTTACCATAAACCACTACCTATTATAATAGTAGACACAAACTAGGCATTTAATTCATTGATAAATAATGAATCATTAGACATGGTGTCTTTAAATAAACTAAAGAAGCACACACCATGCACACCCATTGAATCTCTCTCTTGGAACACTGGGATTACATTGTTTTGCGTGTGGAGGTTCTGCAATAGTCCTTTTCTCAAAGAAAATGCAAACCTTTATCACTGTACAATACTAAGTCTGAGAGACAGTTGTCCTAAGGGTGCCTGTTAGGAAACAGATAGCCCCATTTAGCTGTGCCTTCACTTCCAAGCATCTGTTACTGCCCCCGGTGATAGCTGTGCCTATGTAACAAGACTGGGGGAAGAGGGCAGCTACATTTTAAATGATAATCTCAGAGAAGTGTGCTGTGGGACACACTTATATTTGTAAGTTTCTACAATGTGGTTGAATATCTCATTGTTCTATATACCAAGTACTTCCATATCAAATTTCCTTGTATTGCTTTGCACTTGTTCTATAACATAAATTTTATTTCAATTTGTCGCAGGCTTTTCTTCATCTCTGAGCACTATCTGCATGTTATCAATATCTATTCAAACATTCCACTCTGATAGGCATTTTATTATGTCCAAAAGGTCACAGATACTTAAAACCATCCCTGAAGGTGAGCAGGTGCATTGAATAGTAAGTACTACTGCTCCAAGCAGCTCCAAATACCCAGCTGCAATTGGATTCACTTGAATGATATAGGCCAGTGGTTTCTGGTGCCTGAATGTAGCCATGGCAATACATTTAGAGGCATTGTGCAATGCAGGTGCACGCTTGAGGATTGGTACTTCAGTGCTGCCATGGTTTGACTACTTGATGGTATTATAATAACCCCCTCTTCAAAATGTGCTCTCTGCCTATCGAAAGCAGATAGAATAGCATTCCACACCTAAGATAAAGTCCAGAAGCGGGATTGGTTGTGCATTCAAATGAAGTACAAGTGCTTCTTTTGTTGTATTTTGGTTCTGTGAATTATGTTTCCAAAACCTTATCATTTATGAATGATCACTATAAAAGAATTAAATTCATTGTCCCTAATATGAAGGATTTTTTCCCATTAAACTAAGGATGGATGAACAGGTACCTTCTGTAAGGAGTATATCGTAACAAGATATACTTTGAGCACTAAAGCTAAAAGGCAAGATGACAGCTCACTTCCACCTATAATCAGTTGTGGTATTTTATAAGTAAACAACATAGTTTTCTGTGCTCAAGGGAGAAACACAGGGATGCAAAGCACCAATAAGAGATTGCCTAGGTAATAAGTGATTGTTCTTCCCCATCACAATTTTCCATTCTCATTCTCCATTTCTCTTGCATAATACACATACCACACTTATTAAATGGTGTCTAAAATAAAGCTTGCCTGGTGTTTGAGTCCTCATTAAGCAAAACCCTACCTCTAATCAGACTATTTATCAAGCTAAATTTTTTTATACTGAAAGGAAAAAGAATAGTTTTTGAGGCAAAATAACTTGGTTTCACATTCTTCAGAATGATACCAAAAGTGGAATCTGTATTCCAGTCATAGGCAGAAAGAGTGAAACCAGGTTTATTTTTATCAAATATTCTAGTAAATAGGGGCTCAAAAGTTATAAGTGGAATTAATTTGTATGGATACAGATTATTATGATCCCAGTTCTCTGCAGAGACTCATATCGTCACCACATGCTCTTGGGATTAACAGAATAGCAAAGGGAAGTTAGGAATAATATCATAGTCCAAAAAAAGGAAAGAAAAAAACCACTGTTTATGCTAGAGAAGTGTCATTTCACAGGATGTTGCAAGTCATGCCAACTTAGTGAAAGAAACCTGCTTTATTAGGTTTGTTGAATTGTATTATGACAAGATTCTCAAGTTCGCAGTGATCCTTTTCCCCGATATATAGGAATATACTTGAAGAAATTGGAATATGCTTTGCTCATAGAGAAGCATGTATACCTTTATATGTACATTTATATATATGCACTGAAGATTAAAAAAAAATGCAATGCAGGCTGACGTAGGAAGCTATATGTCCTGATCTATGGTCAAAGATCTTGTTTTGTCAAAATTTGTAAGTAGATGAGAATCTGAGACATATACTGTGCTTAGATACTATAGAACTAATATAAAAGGTACCACCATGCTAGCTGGAAATAGAGGTCAGTGCCTATCTCACTTTTCCAGACAGCTAATAGGTGTTCTGAAAGCTTATGTTGGTGGAAAAGGTAAATTAGAAATAAAATAAAATAAAATGAGAATACAAATGGGCTTCTATTTATACAGCAATCTGCTTGGAAACAACTCTAATTTTGCAATGTTATAAGACACAGTAGAAAAGATCTATGCCTATTTAAAACTGTTTACAAAACAGAAATAAAAACATCTTGTTGGTAGTCACAAAGCACAGAAGAGTTCTAAATACCCCTCCCCACTGCTACTGCACTACAGAACTTCTGCTCTGACACCCTGATTTATAGACAGCTTTGCAAACATCTGTGTCACAGATATTATTATTTCATTGTATATATGTCTAAGTAGATCAGCATGGGATACCGAAAGCATATGTATATCTGATGCTGGAAACTTTGGTTTCTGAGGTATTAAAAACATGTGAACTTTGGAGGTAGCATGCAAATCTGAAACTAAGAGGAGGGAATTCTCTGATGTCTTCTCCAACTTCAATAAGCAATGACAAGTTAGGTGCCCAGTATTTTTCCTTAGGTGTACTGTATAGTGCTTTGAAGAAAAGTGAATAGGTTTAAACTTATGATATGTGATAAGGTTCTGCCTGAGAGCAAGACAAAAAAGAAAAAAAAATTAATTCACTCTGAATTAAGATACTTCTGGTTAGTTACACAACAGTTTTTTTTTATTATAATAGTGGATATTCACACAAACACACACACACACACACACACACACACACAAATGTGGCATATTCTGGGGAATCACCTGAATTTTACAAAACTATGTATATTTGACAAAGGTTCATTTTTCTTTGCTAACCCTTCCTGGCTTCAATGTCTTTTAATTTTAATGTACAAAGTAGTTGGGAACACTCTTCACTAAGCATCAGAATGGGTATGCCTGTCTAATGATGAAGTGATGTTCTAGGATTAAATTCTAAATATAAAGGCTAAGTAATGCATACCCTTTCACTAAGACTGCTAAAAGTACAATTATATAAGTGTTTAATTATGAAAAGTTAAAGTTAAATATAGTTAAGTTGTTGACCTAATCACTGGTTCCACACTCATCACAATATAATGAACATGATAATTAATATGTCATGTATTGGGTTTCCTTTATATTTCTCTGTTTCTATTTTTTACTATGTGGCCCAGGCTGAACTGGTTGACCTTCCACCTTAGCTTCATGAGTGTTGGTTATAATATATATACATATATACATATATATATATAATTTTGAGAACATGTCGTGCATCCAGAGTGTTCTGAAATTCCGATTTTTCCTCCCCATTCTTTCAAGTCATAATGTTACAGGCATGTACTACCACTTTCAGCCGAAAATGAATTCTAATAACAAGGAAATGGTTGAAGCTCCTAGGTTGTTAAGAGGTGTTTTATTGAATTAGATACTTAAGAGTTCAGACTCTGTAACCTCTATTTGTTGATGTTCAGATTTTGTTAATTCAACGGTTTCTGCTGCATGTATACCTTAAGGGCTCTGCTGTCTTTCCAGGAAGAATCACATTCTTTGAAAGGATGGCCATGTTGTATTGAAGCAATGATGACAATAAACACAATTATTTCTAAGTAATCTCAGATTAGAAGGTAATTTGGATTGGAACAACTCTGCTGTGAGCTCTACTGCCTAGGGCCTCTCTACTTGTTTAAGACAAACATCCAATCTATGCCCGCATGCTCTGCTTTTTGCAATTTTACTGTTCTACATTCTGCTGTCCATTCTTTGAAGACACAGAAAACAACTTAATTAAATTTTTGGATAGCTGTAATGCTTGATTGAATGTTTTGCTTTATCTTTATCACACACACTTAGCTTATTTGAGGAGATTTTAAATATATCCTATACATGGGTTGCATGTGGCCCCTATTCTCTTAGTAGATGTTACCACATTTTATTGTTGACCTTCATAATCATCTTTCTCTTTTATTTCTCTACATTGGCCTCACTACTCTCCTTCCTGTTCCGCGCTCCTTCCTTCCCCTTCTTCCTTCTATCCTTTTACTATTTTCTCCTTTCTTTCAATTGTTTCATTTTGCCTAACACTTTCTTTCTACCTAATTATTTCCTGAATAGCACCATGTCTCCTTTTATGCCAACCTTCTTGCCTGTTTATTTATGTTCTTTCAGGAAGTCTCTACTCATTAATTCTTACTTGAACTTTTGCAGTTACAGTTAACTTTATGCTCATAGTTTCTGCTGTTTATACAAAAATGCCATTCGATTTTTCTCACTGTCTGTGAACCGCTGGCGTCAAAATTACAGTGTAATCACAAGCTGAAGAGCTTGTAATGTATCATAATCAATACATAAAATTTGCTCCCTTGGATGTGACAGAAAAGAATCAAGTAAAAAAAAAAAAATCTAGGGAAGTACAGCAGTGAAGCACAAACACTTGTTTGATGTTGGTAGTTTCAAATTCAGGGTCGATTCACATTTTTTAAAATCTGCATTAGTCTGTGTCTTTCTATCCATGGATTTCTTAAATCCATGTTGAGCTCATTGGGTGCTGGTTATGTAAATAGCTAAAATGGACATCCAGTCAATACTGAAATATGAAACCATATTGCCATGTTTCAAAAAGAGTGTAGTGGTTGTAAATCATTTAAGGTAAAATGCTTGGCTCCAAAGGATACAAAACATTAACAAAGTCATATGATGCTATTCAGACCAGACAGCCTACAAAAAATACCCCATACCAAACCTTTAAGACATTAAAAATAAATTTTAATCTGAGTTCTAGGTTCTTTTCTAGTAGTTCATGTCCCATTTAGCAGATTTCCAGACAAAGTCTGTTGATGCATAATTCAGACTACCTCTCCAGATTCTTTCCTGCTTTACATAATAAATTTAAAGAGGAATACTGCATTTTCCAAGGAAAATATTTCATTAAAATGGTAAGTTAAAATACGTGCAAAAGCAGCCTAAATACTTTTACATTTCCACAAGTGTAATTGATAAATGCTATGACATTTCACAATATTTTGTCTTGTCAAGGTACCACTCTGGCACTTCATAAAATAATATTTATTTCATGGCTCAAATTTCATCTGGTAAAGTAGTTTGTGGGTATACTTGGTTGATGATTGATGAGAAATTTCCTATGGGCTTTAAATATAAAATCAAATGTTTCTTGTAACTTTGAAAAGGTACCATACAAATAAATATAAATTTGCTGTCTCCTATGTCAAATGTATTGTTTGTAGACTTCTCTTTCTTTGTAGAGTGTACCATATATTGTAGAGATCATCCAGCATCAATTAAAAGACAAGCCCTAGGGCTCCTAAATGTGTAGGGAATTCTATTCCCAACACATGGAGGTAAATTGTAAATATCCTCTTCTCCTAGTAGTACTCCCTGATCTAAAATGCATCGTTAAGCAAAAGGGAAGCAACCATTCACAGAGGAAAGGAACAACTGTGTAGAGGTAATTCAAAGACGTGGTTGAAATTATTGGGGCCAGAAGAGAGTTCATAGCTACCAGCGTAGCGAAGCACCTTCACGTTTCTATATCACCATATTTAAAGTAGGAATCATTAAATAACGCTCTATATAGAGTCTCTGTACGTCTATTGGCAAAGAAGGAAGTACACGTTCTCACAAAAAAACCAGTATTGTTTAGAGCAGGAAATCAAGAAGTGTCATTATTCTGAACTATACCTATTGAGTAAGCCATTTTTACCCACTTACACCAAAAACAAAAACTGAAAGTGAAGGTAATTGATTACAAGATCCACATGCATATATAATAAAACAGGAAAGTGCCCTTCTGACAAGCTTATTCATAATACATTGTGAAAGGAAATTCCATTTGCCACTCTCAGTAGGGAAAAAGTCAGCTACAAAAGGAACCCTTTTATTTCATGACTGTCACCAAAATAACAATTGCAAATAAAATAAGGATCAAATATTTTTAAAGTATCTTAGAACTTATTATGAAAATCTGTGATCCACTCTTTACCCTGTTATTTGATTTAACAAAATGAATCCTGACCATCCTTTTTGAAGCTGTCTCCAGAATGGGTTACATAGAACAAAGACTAAATTCCCCAGGGGATCTGGTTACAATGATGCTGTATTCCACCGAGAATCACTCTCCCATGACCATGTTTTACTTCTTCCCAGGCTATGGGAATTCGTTAATATCTAGAGAATAGACGGAAAAAAAAAAAAAAAAAACCATTGTCTCAACCAGCAGGTTTATGCAACCATCCTGAAATGTTTTAATTATTGTTTTCTTTTCCTTTTTAATTAAGAGAGCAGAGGTCAAGCAAGCCCACTGAGAGCTGATCACAGCCTCAAGTAGAAATGTCAAGGAAACTCTAATGATGGGATTGTTGTTTTCTCTTTTGTTTTGCAGAACCAGAAGAGTGCATTAACTGCACAGATGAATGCCGAGTGCTTGGTCATTCTGATAGGTGTTGGATGCCACAGTTCCCTGCAGCCAATCAGGCTGAAAATGCAGATTACCGCACAAATCTCTTTGTACCCACAGTTGAAGCTAACGTTGAGACTGAGACTTACGAAACTGTGAATCCCACTGGGAAAAAGACATTTTGTACATTTGGAAAAGACAAGCGAGAGCACACTATTCTCATTGCCAATGTGAAACCTTATTTAAAAGCCAAACGTGCCCTGAGCCCTCTCCTCCAAGAGGTCCCCTCAGCATCCAGCAGCCCAACCAAGGCATGCATTGAGCCTTGCGCCTCAACAAAAGTTTCCCTGGATGGCTGTGAAGCAAAACCGGGGGCCTTAGCAGAAGCAAGCAGCTCCTACCTGCCCACTGACAGTCAGTACCCGTCACCCAGTAAGCAAGCAAGAGACCCTTCCTTCATGGCTTCTGATCAGATGGCAAGGGTCTTTGCAGATGTGCATTCCAGAGCCAGTAGGGATTCCAATGAGATGGGAGCTGTGCTGGAGCAGCTTGATCACCCCAACAGAGATCTGGGCAGAGAGTCCGTGGATGCAGAAGAAGTTGTTCGAGAGATTGATAAGCTCTTGCAGGACTGCCGGGGAAATGACCCTGTGGCTGTGAGAAAGTGAGGGGGAAAAGGCATTGGTGTTTTCTTGTCTCTTCTGTTGATTTGAAAATGATCACTCCCGGTGAAAACCCATTTTACAGGGATGGAGAAGGACCAGTGCTGCTTTAAGGCTTTTAGTGAACATCTGAAGTGCCCACAAGTATGTTCTTTTCACTGCTGTTTCTTTTACAGAAATAACAATGGTTTTGACCAAACTTATATTAGGACAGAATTAATGATGCCTAAGGAGAAAGGAGAAAAGAGAGAGAGAAGAAATTGGAGAGAAGAAAAAGGAGGATGAGACAAGTTACCTTTTGACAATCTGTTAGGAAGGTATGCAGTATGAGATGTAACGTATTTCTGATCACTCTAAGACTATCCTCCCACGAGATCGATGCTGACTTAACTGTTTACCTATAAACCCATACAAAGCAGGGTCATATTTGTTATCTGTGGTGGACTACTAGCTGACATCACAGGCTTCTACTGAAAGTCCCGAAAAGACCTTGCAGTAGTCCAAGCTACACCAAACATTAACACATATTTGTGGTAAACATTTCTGTATAAAGTACCTGCAAAGCATAGAAAGACAAAGACCATTCCATACCATTAGTCAGAAAGCAAAAGAAAAAAAAATGTAATAATAACAAAACAGAAAAAAAAAAAAAAACATCAAAAACCCTTGGTCATTTGTAAGACACCTCATGTCATATAAAAGTTCAATGTAAAAAGATATAGTCTGTGTTGTCCTGAACACATGTAGACCTATTCACTTCATTAAAGAAGAAAATTTTGAAAATTTAAAAATGTCTATTTAGCATTTTAGTGTCCAATAAAGCTATGAATAACAGCGAGTTTGTTTTTACATTTGAAAAGTTCTGAATTATGGGTTATCATTGAGTAGTGATACTGAGAGAAAATTAACATAACTAAAATGATTTACTCATTTTTGGACACTAAAATAGCTCAGGAAAGTGAAAAAATAAAGTCTTAGACATAACAAATCACATACCATTTCAATGTGCAGATGTAAGAAGATTCAATGTGTTTACATCAAATGACATATTTTTATTGATTTATTGCAGATTCCGTGCATATGAGCCAAACTGTTGAGTGTATAAGAGCTATATTGTGTATTTTATTAAATTAATATATAGTTGTGTTGCAAAACTCTTTGGGCTTATATTGTAAATGGCAAGCGTCGCCTCAGTAGCTGTCGAACTCTGTGAGTTTTGGTTTTTTCCTGCTTCCTTTTCCTCATGGAGCATGGGGAGCAGGGCCTCAGAGCAAAGTCTCTTGTTTAATGTATAACCGACCAAGTATACAGTACACAATTCTGTTCAAAATGCATTTGAGTGAGCTGATGGAGCTAACTGAAATGTCGGGAAAACACATCTGTCAGTCATAGTTCTGTGCAAGTCCTTGTAAAAAGCTTTGATTAAAGTCAAGATAAATCACAAGAATTACATTTGTACTAATACCTGGAAGTTTCCCTCCTTGTTTTCAACAACATGAAGCTTCTGCCTATGTAGAGATCATAACATTGGTTGGTTCTCAAAATATCTTCAGTGGTTCTGGTGTGTATACACATCATTTTCATAAACACACGAAATGTTGTAATGCATGTGTGTAGTATCAGTGCTGGTTACATGCACTGTATACTGTGTGTTTCAAGAGGTCTGGGTCTTAAACAAAATGTGTTTTCCTTTATCTTCGTGCTCTTCTGCCTGTTTTTATTCATGTTCTTTGAGAACAATACCTATTATTCCATCGTTGAGTTGCACCTTTTCTTGTGGCATTTAGGAAGTTTCCAATTTACTTCCTTATGAGGCTAAGACAACTCAAATTTCAGGAATTGGGAAAAATAAAATTAGCACTCACAGAAGTAGTAACAGATGGGGAAATGCCTTGATTGACATTTTTCTTAAGCAATTTTTAAAAATTTTTAATTTATTTTTTATTTTTTGGCATTTAACAGCTTCATGGCACACAGTTTGAGCCCATACCTTAGAAAATGTGATGCTGAATTAAGTAAAGGCTGTTTGTGCTCTGGAGTAGAAAAAAAAAAATTCTTATTTGCAACTTGGGAGGGATTTCTGTGCCTTCTTTTCTGGCCACCAAGCCAGTGTAGAAACACTATAAATATCAAAATAATAATAATAACCTTATACTAAAAACACCTGGAAAAGCAAAACAAACTTTGAACTAAATTAAGTTTTATAATTAATAAAGAAAACCTGCTGGAAATATTTCCATCATTTCAGGAAAGTTTTAGATTGTACCTCACTCGGAAAATTGCTTTGGGTTTGAATGGATGACTCCCCTCAGCCTTATTCTCTTGAGAACTGCATTGGGTTCTTGGTAACAGCCTTTCCACATCTCTACTCCCGCCTTTTGTTATCGGTCCATGTTTAAATTAGAAAAGAGGAGATCTTGTACATGTGAAACCCAACTGACACTATATTTTGGACCATTAATGTATCTACAGTGTGTGTCTCTGTCCTATGATGTTACTTTTACCAGGAGACTACAAATTGAGTTAGCTTGATACATAGTTGAAAGTTGCTGTCAAACTGTTTCCACTTAGTCATTCTGAGCTTTGACTCTCTCTCTCTCACTACTTAGATAATCACTTCAGTGACAGCTAAAGCAGTGTGCAAATAAATTCAACATAAACAGTAAGTTTATTTTTTTGGAAACTTCTTAGTTCTAAGTAACCAGTTGTGCAATGGATTGTTAAGCATCTCCAACGTTGAAACATCACGCAAGTCTCAGAATTGGTTGTGCCAACATGTGAGGGATTGACTCTAAGCTGTCATCACTAGTGGTCTGCTAGTGTTAGCTGTTTAATACATTATCAGTACTTAGTAGTAATTATTTATTTACAAATTGGTGGTAGTTCAAGTCAGGACTCTGAGCTTTTATAGTTGAAGGAATCTTGCTTTTATTCATCTCCCTGGGACCTGCCTTTAACACAGAACTCTGGTGCTTGGCTTCCAAGAAAGCCTTTGTGATGCCAAAATCATACCTTTGGGGAAACATTGGCTGTAATAGATAGTAAATAATTGGAGAGAATTGAGGGGGTTTTTGGAGTTTAGAATGCTTCACACACACACACACACTGGGAAAAAAAGTCCTTAAATTCTTTACAGGTATTTAAGCAAAGGAAAGCTGTTTATTTTTAAAATTTTAGTAAAAGACACATAATGCAAAAGTGTGCATAATGGTTAACTAAAAGCAAAACATCAATAATGAATCTTTTTCCCATTTGTTAAGATGAAAATGTTTTCATTAAAATTCAACATAGTAAGAATCACTGTTATGCTATATCAAAGTAAACATGAAAGAGACACATATAATCTCAAAGAAGATTGTCACGTTGTTTCTTTACTCAACAGACTTATCCTTATGGCAAACAACACCAAAAACTAGACCTTGTTCCATCGATTCACTGAATTACCCAGAGAAAAATTGATTGTGGCTTTCCCGAAATTACCTAGGCTCTTGTAAAATATGACTTTCCTTTTAAAGATGCAGGCACTGCTCAAATTAAAAAAAAAAAAAAATGGCACCATAAAAAATAGTCATGTAGTAATGAGCAGTATGCTTTATGAGAACCAGGTTAAAAGCTGTTTGTTGTCTAATGGAGTGGAAGCTGCTGGGGTCATCAAATAGACCAAGGACTGGCATACTATATACCTACTCATTATTGTCTAATTATATTTTTTTGACAAGAGGCAGCATTTACCAGAGCATTAATTCCATCTGAGTTTTGGCTATCAAGATGTGTTGATTTGAAACATAATTGAATGAGGCCTGATTAAAGTCTGATTCTCCTGGCCCCAGTGTTTTTGCAGGCTAGCTATGTGCATTTATCAGTACCATCAGTTCATAAGTTTCTTCGCTGCACCAAGTGATTGGTGAACAACGACGACGACAACAATAAAAGCAGCATATGTTTATGGATTTATCTCAACACTATTGTTTAATGGCTGTGTTTCATGTGACCTGTCTGGAAAATGAGGACTCTGAATAAAAGCTATTACTAATAGTGGTGTTGCCCTCCTTTGATTCATTAGTGCAGAAGTGATGCATTCCACTGCACACCACAAAGAAGATCCCCAACTATAATTATTTTGGAAAACCAAATATGATGTCACAACTCTCTTTGCTAATTATCTGCTTTGCTAGAAAGTGAAATTTTAGAAATTACTTAATAATAAATCAATAGTTTCTAACAGAAGTGAACACTCTTTCAAATATCTTGTATACGTAAACTAGTCTTGGATAATTGAGCATAGAAACTATGATCTATGAATTCTCAGACCTTGCATTATTTGCATTCGGTGTAAACCAAAGCCTCTCCTAGCATTTCAGTAAGCATTTGTTGAATCCATCTCATGCCTACCTAATATGGACCAAAAGTATACTGTGAATGCAGAGTGGTACTCAGGTTGCAGTCAGGTGTAAAAACAACTGGACAAATTTCAATCCACCCAGCTCTTCAAAAAGTATATACGATTAGTCTTGGTTTTCCTTAGTTACCCCAAACAGGGTACATTTTTGCTTATTCACAACAAATGTCACACCTTACAATTCATGCTCAAGTAATATTTTGCCTCATAGGCAGTTTTATTTTAATTTTTGTTACATTTTCAACACTGTGCACCACATTAGAGTTATGAGCACAGATTGAATAATTTTCTAATTCCTCACTTTGGTTCATCGCTATGTTGGGCTTTTTGTTTCATTGATCTAGATTCCAGCATATAGAAGAATTCTAAGGTACAAGGAAGCACCAAGCCAATCACATTTTCTATGCAGGATCTTGGCAGTTTTTACCTTGGCAATGCCTGTAAACATAGGAATTGGCCTACTCTTCCATAAGAGTAGCAGATGCTGTTAGTCTAGTCTGCTGTCCACTGCTTTACCATGTAAAGGTAGATCAAGACACTGTTAATTCAGTCATGTGAATCATGCAACCAACGTCAAGGGAGAATGCAACCATTTCGGTGAAGAGCCCTATCTGGATATGACAAAATTAGGAAGAGATCATGAACTCAGCTTAGGAAAGACTTGCTATATGTCAATGAAATATTAAAGTCCCAGAAATTAAACTATTTTCATATAGATATGACCAAAGGTACAATTACTTGACAGTTCTTATGAAAATATTAAGAAAATAACTACCCACTTATAGTGTCACTATGCCACATCTAAGTACAATACCCAGTGAATAGATAGTCTTCAAATTCTTCATTACTGAGGATTCTATAGGATAACACAGTACCCATTAACTTAAAATAATATGTTCCTATTGTTTGCTTATTTTTGTCCTCTGAACTGGACATTTTAATTTGGGAGGAGCAAATTATTTCATCTATTTCCTTTTTCATATATGTATTAACTTACTTTTGAGTCTAATAACAATTTTTATTATGTTATATTTCACTTTCATAGCTTTTTAAAATCACATAACTTGTTCAATTTTTAAAACATTTTTTAAAAAGAAAAATACAAATTTTGAACTTTGTTCTAGTTTTCATAGCTTGTCATATTTTGTTTAAGTAATTGGCATTTGGGGGAGTTTAGATGCGAATTAATCTTACTTCTTTGATGGTTTACTGTGACACTCATATCAGCAAGCACAGAACTTATTTGATAAGAGTAAATTCTGTCTCAAAAACACTTTTAATGGTGTAGCTTTACAGAATTAGGGCTTCACAAGGAGCTCTAGAGCAACAGTGTAAATCCAAAAAGAGCTATCTAGGACACCTGACTCTCCCTTAAAGCAAATCTCTAACTTTATAGACAAGTCCAGATTCCATAACCTTGCTATATTTTATATCTTCTTTAGACTGTTCAATTTATCATTGGAAAACATTCTTTTTCAAATCGTGCAGCTAATATGAACATTTTTTTAAATCTCTTCTTTCTCTACTATGTTGGTGGTTCCCATATTTTGGTGAATAAATCAGAAAGCAGAAAATCTCTTTCAGTCTCCAAGAAAATTAAAAAGAAAATGGATATCTTGAGAATAGTAGATATCGTGCTTGTCGTGATCTAAGTGGGGTGGTACATGGCTGTCATCCCAGTGCTTATGAAGCTGAGGAAGTAGGCTCATGACTTCCAGGCAGTTCTGAAATGTGTGTGTGTGTGTGTGTGTGTGTGTGTGTGTGTGTATGCATGCGTGCACGCACGCTAGTGTTTGATGGTAGAGCATTAACTGTGTATGTCTTCACATTACCCTCTTCCTTTCATTCGCATCTCCCTTTTCCAAGTTTTATATTTGAGCTATGCAATGGAATTTACAGGACAAAAGGAACATGATCTTCTAAACTTTTAGAACATAGTTTTAGAAGACTTCAGAACAAATATTACTGGTAATTAGTTAATTATCATCTTTAAAAGTGTTATAAAACTTTGATGTTATTATCTCTCCCCAGCCTCAAATGATAGAAAATCAGTTTTCTGGTGAATTTAGTATGCACTCACTTGGAAACAATCATGCAGATGTTCAATTAATTCTGCTAAATCATGAAATTTGTATATGCTTAACTAATAGGATCATTAATCGATTTCCTAGGAATGATTCTATGCACTCTAGTAATATTAAAATTATGTATACAAATGTATAAGTGGATGAGATTCTGATAATTTCCAAAGATACTAAGATAAATAAAGAAGTGCAAGTCAAGTAATTCTGACATAGCTAACAGGTATCTAACAAATTTAGCCTTGCCTGGCCTCTTCAAATATAGCTTTCTGGTACACTTTGCTTCCTTCAGCATTCAAATGGAAAAACAGCAATACTATCAAAGTTAATTTCATTGTAGTCCATTGAAAATGAAGTTGATTTGATTCTAATTAGTCAACTAACATTAACTAAATTTTAATTTAATTTTTCTCCACACAACTCATAGAAACCACATCGTAATCTCAAGAAAACCATTTGTAATAATGCCCATTTAGTATTGATTTATTACTATATATTTTTAAAATCTATAATAAAATAGATCAGATGTGATATTCACTAACTTCAGTAGTCATTTAAATAGCTCAGTACTAATTATCTAACAATTCTTAAACTATATTGGAATGCTTAATGCTTTATTCCTATGTTTTAAAGTATATTAAATCTAAAAAATCATATTAAAGGAGATTTCAGATATTAATTTTTTTCTTTAAAAATCTGATTCATACCAATTGTATCTTGTGATAAAGTAAATGAACATCTGGTACCATTTGTGAGCTGTCTTTAAGTGATTATCTTATTTTAATCTTCATTTCAGAGCTTTCTCTAAAAATTAATTGAATCCACTTTTATTTTTAACATCTATTTATTAAAATAACTTTTGCAAGTCCATGTGATTCAAGTTGCTGTGGAGTTACTAAAGGCTTACCTTACAGTAATAAGTGGAAATATTTCAATCAACTTTTCTAGACCTATATGAAAACAAGCAAACATTTTCAAACTCCCACATGGAGTGTTAAGACTGACAAATGCATAATGATTTTTAACAGGAAGTATACAAAGTGAAAATAGGTCAGGCATGGGGAATTTTAGAAAAAAATTCATAGGAGTTCTTAGTACTTTATGTCGAGACTGAGTAAGCAATTGGAAAATGAAGGATCATATTGTATTATTACTTATTCCTATGTATTGAGAGATCTTATTAAGACTTCATCATGTTAAAAGATTGGCATTGATTGAAGATAAGTAAAGAACCTTGGAGACTATTATGATTACTCATCCTACACATCTCCCTTAAACAGCTTCATAATTCAAACATTATATCTACTACATATCCTTCATTTTCATGAAAGTGCAAAAATTCACTCTGCTCATAAAGCAAAGGAGGAAAGGAAATGAATGAATGAGTTTAAAATGGCTTCTCATTTTGGAGAATGTGGCATTCCCAACTTAGTTCAACACTCATCTATTGAGCATGCTTCTACACATTGGCAGAATGGGACAGACACACCTTAAGTAAATGCCATTTCTGCCTCTGTATAATTACAATAGACTGAGAAATTAAGACATTTAAAGAAATTAAAGTAGACTTGCTGCTATGTGAGAAATGTAAATTTCAATGGCTTAGAAAGGAGAGACATTGAAATTGAGATATTTTCAACTAATGAACCTTAGGGAGGAAGGAGCAGCAGCAAGTTCCCGGAAACAGCAGCATTTGAACTGAGCACTGAAGGATGAGATTTTGGCAACAGAGCTATATTTTGGACAAAGAGGCAGGTGTGTACAAAGGCTTAAAAATAAAGTCTGGATATTTTCTAATATGGAAAGTAGAAAGGGTTAGAGAGGTGTGCTAAAGTTAGGATGATCCAAATGATCCAATGCCACAGCAATGTTTACCATAAAGGTGAAGAGATGTAAGGGAACCTGAATTAGCATTACTGGCTAGAAGAATTTTGCCGAAGTCCTGCCAAGCTGAATGTGAATTCAGGAAAATAACACTAGGACAGCTTGCTGCTGCCTGGTGATCCATTCTTTATAAGATGCTGCCTAATAGCACCTTGTACTTGGGTCTGGTCCAGCTCTAGTGAGAGTGCCAGCTCTTTTGAATCTTGAATTTCTCAGCTCCAACCCATGAGCAGAGTATTTATATGTGTTTCCAACTTACCAGAAATAATTCTTCCTTTTAAATCTGCAGTCATATTTGATGCTTTTGAAAGTGAGATGAAGGTGAAAATCAAGGGTATGGATATCTTCCATCCCGGAGTGGTGACTTCTTAATATTCCTGGATTCTCTAAGTACCTCCTGGAGTGTTCTGCATGAATTCTGCTAGTAGACTAATTCCAATAATCGTTCCTGTTGCTATTCCAGACTTTTCAGGCTGACAGAAGAGGCCTGTCACAGTGCTTCTATAATGACCCATGAAAATACTAACATACATATTTCAGGCCCTAATATAGAGCCTCAATGAATTTACATTGGTAATTTCAAAATGGAACTATTTTCCCCCTGAAGGATATTTGACACTAACAAAGTTTTGTATTAAATCACAGTGATATGTAGCTTTTTGGGTTCTGATATCTACAAGTTGTAATCCTAATGGGTAAACAAACTACAGTGTACATGGTGGCTATCTACACCCAGGAAAAGAAATCCAAGTTGTCCACGATACCCAGATTGAGAATTTCTGTATATCACTTAAAATTATGTAGCTTAAAACATAAAGCAAGCAACTCTAGGGTTTAATATTTTATCTTGAATGTTAATTGGATAGGTAAGTCTTCATCCAGAGTTTAGACGGGAGTCTTGGACATTCTAAATTCCTTAGCATGAAGAAATTCTCTGCACTGTGTTCTTTGGCAATTGGCAGGGACAATGCCTTTCTTCAATTGACAGTCTTATCTCTGCCTCTAATCAGGACCAATGGGCCATGGAATGAAAAAGCTGTTGCTTTTCCTGTTTCTAATCCTACTGAAGGAGTTTAGAGCACATATCCTAAGGCAGAAGAGAATTCCCAAACTCCCAAAGGTGAGGAATGGAATCCACATTGGGGTTTGTCTCAAAGGTCTAATCTTCTAGGTCAGTTACTGTGACCCACTGTTATCCTCAGGACTAAAGTCCTAAAGTCACTTCCATGTGTGCGTGTGTGTGTGTGTGTGTGTGTGTGTGTGTTGAATCTGCCTCCGGCCCCATCAGCATTTGGCACCATCAGGGGATGATATGAAATAGACACCTGGGAAAGGCATTGTTCAAGCAGGTGTTAGTGACCACATGTAAGCCTGATGCCACAGAATGGTTGGGTTTATTGATCTTCTAGGCATCTTCCAACCACAAGTACTGATTTTAGTTCTTTCAAAGTTAATACTTGAAATGCAAAAAAAAAAAAAAAAATTGTCAGATTGACATTCTAAATGAGGTTAGGCGAAGGTGAGAGCAAACAGTTTCTTAAAAGTCTTATTTCTCTTGACACATACTCTGTTTTACCCATCCGTAATGCAGGGTAGGCGGTGCCAATGCACATTTTATGAATTTGAACTTGAAGTGACTCTAGTTTTAAAATAATAATGGTAATGTGTTAAAAGGGTGACAAGAATTCTAGTGGCAAAGTTGAAAGTCTATGCATTGACAGGCCAATTAATATAAATAATAATTATCATAGCCAATGCACATTTGAGATTCTACTTACCTTGGATAAATACGAACTAAGTACATTAAAAGATAAACGTGCATTATTCCCTGGGATGAATTCTGGCATTTCCTACAGACTAGCACTACTCTCCCAGTCAGAGGCTTATGAGGAAGAGGCTGAAGAAACAAGCACTCAGAGCTCTGAAGATGATCTTTCCAGTGGACCTGCTGCCATTCACAAAGTCTTGAGTGCATTTTCCCTGGTTACATATCACTGTATTCCAAAGCAATGCAACTGTGATACACTACTACTGTTCAAGCTAATTTACTTTCTAATGGTCTATTTGCATAGTGTAATTTGCATTTTATTTCACAGCAAATGTTATGATGCCACCTGCCCCATTTTAGTTAGATAGAACACCAAAACTAAGAAAAGAGAAGCAGTTGGAACTGAGAATGACTATTAGAAGCATTGTGCCCACCCATCCTCACTTGGCAGCACTCCGTCTAGCACACAGGAAATGGCTTCAAACAAACAGAACAAAATCTGATCATTCTTGCCCTCACCTACAGGTTCACAAGGTTTGTTTCAATCTGTACTCTTTCCCTTTGTCTCCCATTTACTCTTTCAGTTCAATGAAGGTAATTTGCCTAAGCCATACCAAGTTCATTAAGAGGGTGAATTTATTTTCGGAAATGTTACAGACAGGTGAGACATGAAAAAATTGCAATAACCTAACAACCTTAGTATCACTGATCCTGTTTGACTTTTTTTCTTTTTTTGACCACAGAAGACACCAATCCAGACTGTAGGTGACAGCCTAATATGGCAAAATGTTACTATCAGATCTCCTTCTGTTACCAAGAGCACAAAATATGTGGATGTGTGTTCCTTTTCTTGGAGCGATGCCTACCTAAGCAGCTTATTTTTTTTCCTATGTCAAGGTTTAGATCCTAGAGGTGATAGCTACCATGTTAAGACGACTCATTATAGTCATCCAGAGCTCCCTAACACATGGATAGAACTTTGCTTCCCAGACAACCCCTGACATGTTTCAGTTCATAACAGGCTTTTCAACTTACCCGCATCTGTCAACTACCTCATTCAGTAAAATTACTAATAGGGCTATCGGAGAGTTTTAAAAAGTAACAAGTGGAAAAAAGTACACAAAATATTTGCATGGAAGGATTTTTTTTAAAATTCCTTTCAAAAAGTATCTAAAAGTTAATTTTTTTAATATCATACTTAAACCACTGAAATATATTTTTAAGGGATTTTATATATTAAAATATATTAGGTACACAACTAGGAGAATATAAAATGCAAGCAAAAGTATTTAAAGCTAGTAATTAACCAGATTCACTTTGTCTTTGTAAATTTTGTGGCAGTATTGAACTGGTTCTCCGAGGATCAGAACGGTGAGCATTTCAGGTTATCTTTAAGGGAAAGGAAAGAAGAAGATCCCAGGAAAGCTGCACCTGACCTGCTGAAGGGGGAATACTGGCTCTGGCTTACTACTCTCCAGTCATGTGACCTTTTATCAAGGTGGGCCAAATGTACTCCTTGGGCCTAGTTCCTCATTTTTCAAATGACTGGAGAAGGCTTATACCTATTTAATCATCATATCATTTTGGGCTTCTTTCCAACTTAAAAACTGAAAAGTTAAAGAAAAACCTGTATGTTTTATAAAACCAAAAGTAATATTTAATCTCATGCAGAAGATGTTAGCTGAGCTCTCCTGAATCCTGCTATCTACTTGAGTCTCCTTAGTTATAAAACATGAATAAGATCAATTCTTATAGTAAATGTATGGAGCAAATGGGATAGTTGATAGAAAGATTAAACCCACATGGACATATTGCAAGCTCTCAATGAATGCTATTGATTCTAGCAAATAGATTCATGTCAATAACATAAATTTATCAGCTCATGACCATAGGACATGACTTCAAACTACTATCAAAAGTCTTTTTAAGAGTGATTATTCTAAAATAATGGTCCTCTTCCTTCCTAATGCTATGACCCTTTAACACAGTTCCTCAAGTTGTGGTAACCCCCAACCACAAAATTACTTTTCTTGCTACTTCATAACTATACTTTTGGTTTTACTATGAAATATAATGTAAAGATCTGTGGTTTCCTGTGGTATTAGGTGACCCCCCGTTTTCAAAGCCGAAAGAGGTCATGACCCCCAGGTTGAGAACCGCTGTTCTAAAACAAGACACAAACAAAAAACGCAGTAAGAGAGAAATAACTGTCAAAACACACTTTAAGTGTATGCTCAGTTTACCGTTCTCTCTTAGCTGATTCTAGTGACTGTATCTGTTAAAAATTAATAGCCTATAAATCAGTTAAGCATCGCCTTGCTGCCATTTCACCAGAACCCTGTAGGCCTTTACCTTGTTTGCCACTAGCTTGTGGAAGTAGGTAAGCCATGGTCAAATGCTTCTCAGTAAAGTTAAACAAGTGGCATCTGGCACCATACAGCTCTGTTATAATGAAAACACGAGGTGGCTGCCATTACACAGTCCTGCACTAATGAGAACAGTAGGAGGCTAGCATCACAATGGTCTAATGAAAACAGGAAATGGCTGACATTAAATTGGTATAATAAAACCAGGAGGTGGCTAGCATTACACTGGTGGAATAAATTAAGAGATGTCAGACTTCCTCAAAAGCATCTCCATTTTATATGACCACACAGTATTCATTTAGATAGGATTTAGATAGGACCCATTCCCAGCCAAATGAGTATGTAGGGATGAAGGAAAGACATGTGTTTCTTATGCCTCCAAGGGTTTCTTCTTTTTCTGTATCTGTCCCATAAGTCATCCCAAGGAAGTTATAAAATAACAGTATAATTTGTACTTAATTATTTTACTCCTTACAAACAAGTAAAAATGAAATTTAAAAAAAGCAACAGCATGCTTGGTAAGACAATTGTCTAGAATAAAAGCTATCCCTTCAATCAGCTTCTAATTGAATCCTGGACATTCACTCTCCTCTGTTCTGTAAGTTTCCAATAGAGTCTAAATTTCATAAAACACACAAAAGTTGCGCAGAAAGAAGAATGCTACATAGAGAAAAAAAGTTACACAAAAATAGATCGCTTAACTAAGGTTTCTTATAAGTAATTTTCCCCACCACCCCCACTTAATTGCTAGCATATCTAGAGAATTCTTTCATAGAATACCCAGAGAATAGATTTACAAGAATCCTTTGCTTTATTGCAGCTCACAGGGAAAGTGGCATCTGATTAATTCAATCATTCTTTTCTTTTTAATCTGGGCTGCAAGTTGAGCATGCTGGCACAGGATCAGGTAAGTCCATTAGACCAGCACATTAGTCCTGTTATTCCGTAGCTCTAACTCTTGTTTAAAAATTCTGTATTAGCCCATTGCATTTTGCTTTAATTTCAAATGAATATATGGGTTTACAATAGATATCCAAATGAAAACAGCAACAGAAGGAACAGAGTTGCATTGGAAGCTGGTGGAATAATATCCATGGATGATAAGAGAAGGAAAATATGCTGGTAAGATATCCAGGCCAGAAAACAGAAATTAAGATCACATAAAAATTAATAGACAGACATTTAATTTTCTTTGATCTCTAATTTTTATTAGTTTTTTTTGGAAACTTCTGACTTACTTAAGAACTATATATTTGTAATATATACTAAAATAGCAAACAAATGGGAAAAATAACCTTGTTTCTTCTTGCCTCATTTATAAACTTAAGACTAGTTCTTTCTGAAACCCTGATAACTCACTAAAATTAATATGAATATCAAGGAAAATAAATAATAATAGAAAGTCAATTAAATCCTAGTTGTTTAGTTTCAAAGATGTAGAAGCCATGACATACAAGAAGTAATTTCGGTTACACATTTAAATAAATTTAAATCAAGTATACATTGAACACTAATACATGTGTCTCATGAGACCCAGTACTGTGCTTGCGTGGGACTCACAGACATGGCTTAATCAAGACACAAAGTGATGTGTGCCATGCATTCAAAATTAGCATCTGGCCTAGGGCCACTGAATTTGGCATCCGAAGAACTGATTCTATCCTCTGCCAAGTTTCTGCAGGGACTAGAGTTGTTGAATTCTGAATCACAGACTCATTTTCCCTTCAACAGAATCTCTTTGAATTGTGGATCCTGAGAAACTTGCAAGTGAACATAAAAATCCAATGTGAAACACAGAACTTGCCAAAGAATAAGATAGTATATGAAAGATGTATATAGCCATTAAATATTTCCAATTAATTAATTGTCATGTGGGCTGATTACATACCTGCACAGCCTATCTAATCAGTTCATTTTTTTGTTATGTGCACTCTGTAAGTTGCCCATGCTACCTAATACAAAAAATAAACTTCTTCAGCACTTATAGATTGTGTTCATTCTATGTTCATTGGGTACTCCTTATGACATTTTATGAGCTAGTTTTGACTAAGAAATAGATTTTTGCCTAGCTTTCTCATGTTATCATTATTTTTGTCATTGTCTTTAATCTTTTTTACATTATTAAATACAACAATCAATGCCATTAGGTGTAATTGAATCTTGCTATATAATGCAGTTGTTAAAAATATCAATCCAAAATTGCAGAAAAGCATATCATGGAGTAACTTGCATGAAGGAAAGGAGAAAGGCTTAGGGCAGAGCCGAACACTGG
This sequence comes from Rhynchomys soricoides, assembly GCA_019843965.1. NCBI lineage: Eukaryota > Metazoa > Chordata > Mammalia > Rodentia > Muridae > Rhynchomys > Rhynchomys soricoides. Next base: position 2,758,954 of record JADRCH010000099.1, on the reverse strand, counting down.
ATACCAAAAGTAGTTCTTTGAGTCAAAAGACATTAAAAAACCTGAAGGAAATGCTGATTCCTAATGGATAATACAAAACTACGTAAAAACAAGTTACAGATTGTCCTTTGACCTCCACAAGCATACTGTGGCAAGTATATGTGTCCCATCTACAGTACTTATAATAAAAATTTAAATTTTGTCATTTGGAACAACGAAGGTGGAGTCAGTCAGGGATCTTAAATTGATCTTGCAACTTGCTAAGTGAATGAAGTTAGACACCGAGGACAGGTAGGGTAGGATTCCACTTACAGGTGCTACTTAGAATAGGTAAAGTCATATAGAAAGCAATACTTTATAGCATTGACTTCAAATTACTAGAACAGCACACTGCCTGAGAAAAACACCTCCTTGTCAAAAGAGAAATTTAGGATGTGTGTGGTAGTACACCTTTAATCCTCCTACTCAGGAGGTGGATGTAGGTGGATCTCTGTGAGTGGGGGGGGGAGGGGAATGCGAGTGCTCAGCATTCTTTTCTTTGAATTCTTTCATTAGGATACTTTTAAATTCCTATATAAAATAGAAACATTGGATTTAATTACATTTCTACAGGCAGAGTCAGCACTACTGAAAATATCAGCACTTATTCTGGAAAAGGTAATTTTATTTCTGATTTCCCTTGAACCCTAAAATAAAACAACTCTTCACCTGTGTTTTCAAGTGAAATCAAAATGTTCTTGACATACACACACACACACACACACACACACACACACACACACACATATATATATACAGAGAGAGAGAGAGAGAGAACAAAATTCCTAGGACAAACTTACTTAATTTTTCATCAGATCAGACTTTTAGAATTTAACAGAAAATATTACTAATACTTACATTGTAGCCACTTATAACGTTACTTTAAAAAAAAAAATGAAGTTAAATGAAAAGTTTGGTAAACCAAATACACAAAATGAAATATAACCACTTACTTGCATTTTATTCAGTCTTCTATTACTAGGAAGTGACACCATGAATGCAGTAAGTCTTATTAAAAAATTGGGGCTTGCTTACTGTTTCAGAAGTTTACTGTATTCACAATAGGGAGCATGGCAATACAAAGGCAGACATGGTGCTGTAGAGGTAGGTAAGGGGGGGAAGAGAGAGAGAGAGAGAGACACTTTGGGAGCTTGATATGCATTTTGAAACCTCAAAGCCTCCCTCCCCCCACACACACACTTCCTCCAAAAAGTCCACACCTAATCTTTTCAAATACTGTCACTCTTTAGTGACCAAGCATTCAAATACATGAGCCTGTGAGGCCGTTCTGATGCAATCCACTTCAGCTTGCTAATTACTATTAATTGCTTAATAATTACTTTCTTGAGGAAATAAAAGTTTTACACTTTTGTGCCACACACCATGGCATTTAGAAATATGGACATACTGTGTTGTGTCTATTTAAGCTGATCATGTGGCATTGCCTGATTAAACATGTACTTTGACTGTTACTTTACTAAGTATATTGTATTCAAAGTAATAAATAAATAAACATTTAACACAACCTTGATTTAGGAGATAAAAATACTTCTAAAATGATTTTATTCAATAAGAATAGTCTTTTTCATGCTTTTGGCTTGAAACGTGTTTGCCACTGGAAAAGGGACTGGGGATAAAGATGGCCTATTCCTCTCTTTAGGACTCACTGCAGGTGGTTTCGAGCTTGGATGAACTGGCATGCACTTTGCAAAGATGTAAATCTACCACTTATCTATTTGGCCAATTGTGAAGCATCCATTATTTACAATGCACACACCAGTGTCTTTTGGTTGAATGCATTATTTACATAATTTTTTTTCTCTTTGGGCTATTACACTAAATTTGTCTCTTTTAGGTTTGAAGTAAGCAACTCAATATTTCATTGTTTTGAAATAAATATTATTCAATTGGACAAAAATCTTATGTCCCAATATCCACTGCTAAAAGCTGCTCGGCCTAGAGAACCTGTGGGATCCAGCTGAGGGAGCACATTTTAAAGGAGCTTGTTTTGTGATGATTTAATTAAGCTGAAATGGTTAGGTCTGAATATTTTTTGTTTAACTATCATTTTCTTCACAAAATTTTCTATAAAAATATATGGGAAAATATCATGTTTGGAGAATGAGCAACTAAAACATAACGAAATGTGATATAGTCATAGCAATTATTTTTGATTTTATAAATTTAATCCAACTGTGCCCTGTCTGTCATCTAGTTGATGGCAACCAATCAGTGCCATTCATTGTGAATTCATAATTAGAGTGATATTCCTCAGAATGTAGAAAGGTCACTGACATAAGGGGCTCCTTATGAACCTGCTCATCAATCAAGTTTTGCCAGCTTCTTAAAGTAGCCAGCAGTGGCATTGCCCAGTCTCCTCACTTTGTGAGTTTGAGAGTATTTCTCTGTTGCTTTCAAACAAATCCCATTGGAAACATATTGACTGTTTTTTATTTTGGGTATGTAGCTGTCTCATAGTTCAATAATAATGAATGAATTTGGAGATCTGTTCTAGTGTTAATAGGAGTCTAGTGTTAAAGCAAATAAGATACTTAGTCCAATATGTATAACTTCCACTTGAAGTTGAATAAAATGACAGAAGAGTATGCTAATACTAGAGTAAAAGAGTTATTCCAAGAAAACTGATGTTTTGCCTACATAAATAAATGATTATCTTCAAAAGGAAGTGATAACTTGGCAAATTTTCAAAACATGTTATTTGAGATCCATTCATATATTACCTGCAGTCTAGAAGAATGGCTTTTGTCTCACATTAGCAAATGAGTAGAATTCAGTGCATGAGAATATGACAAGCAGCTTCCATTTACACCTTAATTGAATGTTTTTACTATGTGCCATAATATCTTGTGATATATGTGTGTGAATAGCTATTGGCTGATTAAGGTCTACGTGGTGGCCAAAAGCAAAACAAGAAGACAAAAATCGAGCTAAAAATGTTGGCAGCAAAGATGATGCATATGGATGTGGGTGGCAGTGTTTGAACAACAGATCTGGTCGTCCCTAAGGGAACATTCTAGAAAAAAAAATATTTATTCCAAACTAGAGCATTGTGTTACACTAAGAGAAAGCTTCCACTATACATTTGCATGCTGTCAAAAAATTATAACCTTTGGCTCAGTGTCTTTAGGTCTTGTTTCTGAGAATGAATTTTACACATGCCCTTACTGTTCTTTTGTACTATACACAAATACCTTTCGTCATATACTGCATTTACAAACCCTGAGGTATTGTTATTTACATATATTGTACTACAGGGCTATTCATGTGAATTCACTTTATCAGATTCACCATAAAAATACAGACACAGGTGAGCAGAATTAATACACCTGAGACTCATTATGTAACAACTCTTAAAATACCCCTGTCTGTTCCTCTATTCCCTCATAAATATGAATTACATTTGGAAATTGTATACTAAGAACACAGACTTTGAAATCAGAGGTATATATAGACAAATATGCCTTAGTTTATTGCAAAATGAAGAAATATGTAGAATAATTTAAATTACCAGCATCATGCTTTATAATTGTATGACTATGCTTTTTTCAATAGCCTCGCCTAGATAAAAAGGATGGTGTTTTCACCCAATTTGCAAATAACACCTAGACATGTTCTTCTCATAAGTATTGCTGATAATTTTAAAAATGCCTTTGTGTTTAAGTAAACTTTGAATCATAAAGCATTTGCTGATAGAGATTTTATATATATATATGAGAAAGTGAAAAGATTTACATTTTTTTCCAATTATAGTAACATATTTTCAAACAGAAAAATGGCTCAATGGTTTAAGAATGCTTGAAACAGATCTATAAGGACCTGAGCTCTCAGATCCCAGCTCCATATTGCTTTGTTGGTCTTTAGTCTCATGGCTTCAGTCTGCTCAAAAATGATTCTTACTTTTGTATCATGAGCCCATATTTCTGTCTCTAAATTCTAATTCCATCAAACTGCCTGTTTAGTGGACTTACTTTCTATGTCTAATTAATACCTTAAACTAAACATGTGTAAAAATTGATCTTTCTGTTTTCAAATTAAACAGAAACAAAACAGAATGATATGACTCAATGCCAACTTTATCCTTTCAAGACCTTAATAATTAATTTTCCTTGAGCCCTTAACATAGAACCTCCATGAGAAGTGGAGATTTTTTCTACCTAGAATGTTTACCCTAAAGATTAGCATTCATGGCACTGGAAGGTACTCTGTACAATACCAGAAGAAAAGAAAGGTAAAAAGCAACCCAGCTATAAAACCTGTGATCTTCAGTGGTGACCTACTTGCAAGCAACACTGGTGAAATCACAGCATAAAGGATGTAGGAGTAACCAAGATTGGGATTAAAGCCCACTCAATGATATGAAAATCATACCCGGCACTGCTCAGGTGCTCAAGAGCCTCAGACTAGATAAGCCATATACATCTGAGAAAACAAATACTGCTGTGACTCTTAACTGCATTATTCTATACACATTTTGGTGGTTTGAGTATAAATGGACCCCACAGGCTCATAAACTTGAATACCTAGTCATCAAGAAGTGGTGCTTGCTATTTGTACAGGATTTGAAGAATGAAGTGTGGCCTTGTTGAAGGAAGGCATTGTCACTGCAGGTGGCTTTGAGGTTTCAAAAGCCAATGCCAAGCCCTCAGTCTCTATTTCTTTATCTATAAATCAGAATGTAGCTCTTTTCTACTGCTTCATCCCACTGTGCTTCCTACTATTATGATAATGGACTAAACCTTTCGAACTATGAGCAACCCCCCAATGAAATTTTCTCAATTATAACAGTTGTTTTCCTCATGTTGTTACTTCACAGCAATAGAACAGGAACTAATCCAGCAAAGTGAGAGACCCTGTAATACTCAGCAGTAAATGGATGGCTTCATCAAATCTCTCCTCTCAGTACTCCCGGAGCCCAGCAGAAGTGAAGTTAAAAAGATTGTACAAATCATGGGGATGGAAGATATTAAGGACCTAAAGTATTTTAGATACAACATGAATGACACATCTGTGAAGTCAACAGATTGTGGCATCATCCACAGGGCCTGTACAGGGGCTACACAGGTCTAAGTCAGAAGAGTTCTCAATGATGAGAAGGGAAGTAGATACAAGCTTCCATTTACAATCAAGAAGCTATCCCAGTTGATAACTGCTCACAAATAAAAAATTAGTTTGAATCAAGAAAGTTTCATTGGGTATGTGAAAAACACTGAAGGCCAGATTGCATGCCCAGTGGTAGATGGCCAACATAAAACAATCACATTGGTATTTTTGGGAAAAAATGTTGTCTTACAATGCTTTGTCTGGGCATTTCTTCTTCTTCCTCTTCCTCCTCCTTCTCCTCCTCCTCCTCCTCCTTCTCCTCCTCCTCCTCTTCTTCCTCCTCCTCCTCTTCCTCTTCTTCCACTTCCTCCTTCTCCTCCACTTTCTCTTCCTTCTCCTCTTGTTGTTCTTTTCCTCCCCCCTCTTTCTCCTCGTCTGGATTGCCTCCTCATCCTCTTTCTCCTCGTTTCTCTCTTTCCCACTCTTTCTTCATGTAGCAGATTTTTTCCTTATATATTATGGTTTCCAATTATGTCTTTGTGATTTTTCTCTATGTGTGAATGTATGTGTCTAAGTGCCAGTATGTGGTTTATTGAGCCATTTCTTTTGCTTTTTAAATCATCCTCATCATCGTCATTGTCTTAGTCATGATAGTCATCATCATCATCTCATTATTTAGATGCTCATTTTTGTTCTATGAGAGAGAGAGGAGATGATGTGGATTTGGGTAGATTTGCAAGTGGGAAAATTTGGGAAGAGTTGCAAGAGGGGAACAAATCAGAATATATTATATAAAAAATGCCATTTTCAGTTAAAAAATAAAAATAAAAACAAAACCATGTGCCTTGTTCTGAATTTTGTTTTCCTTTCAGGCTCATAAGCAAACTGCCAGGGAATCTTTTGGGTTTTCTTTCAAAGTTTCTCTTTTCAACACACTACCCAGTGCTTCCAGTCATCTCTTTCAAATTGAAGAATGGTCATCCCCGAACTGTGCTACACTGCAGTCTTTAATACATCTGCTAGCGTACAAAATTACCCTTTAAAGGCCACTTCTCAATTGTGACAGTTAATTTTATTTACAAATTTTACTAGGATGGGTGAGTTTAGACTGTTGGTAAAAAGTATTTATGGGTGTATGTCTTAGTCAGGGTTTCTATTTCTGCACAAACATCATGACCAGGAAGCAAGTTGGGGAGGAAAAGGTTTATTCAGCTTATATTTCCACATTTCTGTTCATCACCAAAGGAAGTCAAGACTTGAACTCAAACAGGTCAGGGATCAGGGCCATGGAGGGATGCTACTTACTGGCTTGCTTTCCCTGGCTTTCTCAGCTTGCTTTCTTATAGAACCCAATACTACCAGCCCAGGGATGGTACCACCCACAATGGCCTCTCCCCCCTTGATCACTAATTGAGAAAATGCCTTACAGCTGGATGTCATGGAGGCATTTCCTCAAGGGAGGCTTCTTTCTCTGTGATAAGTCCACCTTGTGTCAAGTTGACACACAAAACCAGTCAGTACAGTGTATATGTGAGAGGATTTCCTGAATAGATAAATATTTGAATAGATTTCTGAAAAAAAAAAAAATGTTTCCACTGAACTGTTGGAGGTAGAAGATTGCTTTTATGAAGTGATCATTCAATCCATCCAGGGCCTAAATAGAAGAAAGGAGGGTGTAGATCTACTCTTCAAAAAAAAAACAAAAACAAAACAAAACAAAACTGAGGCGCTTGTCTTTTATGGCTCTGTAGCTTCAGCACTTTCTGGTCAACAGACTCGGACCAGGTCTGAAACCATAATCTCTTTCTCAGACTTGAAGTCTTGTATTACATACCCTCATGAGCTTTCCATATTGTAGATGGCTGTTCATTAGAATCTTTGGGCTCCATAATCATGTGATAAAAAATAACCTGTGCAGTGGCAGCAATTTTAATTTTTTTGTAATGGGGAAGTTAGCATTGTAAATAGATATAAATTTTATATTGACTATAACCAGTATACAATCTATAATCAATAATAGTAAGACACACTGATAATTTGAAGTATTATCAGTGGAAAATTAATCATAAAGAAACTTGAGAAGGGTTCCTGTAATTATTACTCTCTAAAAAAGGTTTATACATGTATTGCACTTATTTGTGCCTTAGTAGTGGGAAGGCTGAATTAGCTGTTTTGTGATACTAGTCAACTTCTTTCCCTAGTCACTTCAATCATTCATTACCTACCAAACTTAAAAATGAATTGAACATGATGCAGATATATGTTAAGAAATGTGTGTTACTCATCAAGACTGAGCTGGTCATGTGTCATTATTAGGGTTAGGGTTTCTCTTGCTGTAACAAAAACACAAAGACCAAAAAGGAAGATGGGTAATAAAGGCTTACACTTATGAATCATATTACATCATTGGAGGAATTCAAGATAAGAACTAAAGCAGGGCTGGAATCTGGAGGCAGGAGCTGACTGCAGAGACCACAGAATGGGGGGTTGCTTACTGACTTGTTTCACATGGCTTACTCAGTCTGCTTTCTTATAGAACTCAGCACCCAGCCCAGGGATGACACTACCCCCAAAGAATTAAGCCATCTCCATTGATCACTAATTAAGAAAATGTCTTAAGCATGGAGGCATTTCCTCAGCTGAGGTCGCACTCTCTCTGACAACTCTTGCTTGTGTTAAGTTGACACCCATAACCAAGTAGTACAGCTGACCCCTTGTTACCTTAATATACACACATCATTATTAAACCACAACCTTTCTTACCCATCCCTAAGGTCTCACATTTAAAGCATAAAATTTTTAAAGTCCCACAGTCTTTACAAGTTCAAATACATAAAAATTTCAGTCAATTTAAAATATTTACTCTTTTAAAAATCCAAATTTTTAAAAATTCAATCACTTAACTATGGACTTCAGTAAAAGACTTTCTTGTTTAGAGGTAGGGTTTCTAATCCTGCAACAAAAGCATCATGACCAAAAGCCAACTTGGGAATGAAAGGGTTTATTCAGAGAAAAAAAAAAGATCAGGGCATAGTTACAATCAAATCCAAACAGAATCAAACTCCAAATGACAATATCTGGGTCCCACTCATGATTGTCTAGACTCCTTTAAAGGGCTAGGATACTTCTCCAGCTCTGCACTCACATAGCACACAGGTTGTCTTCTAGGCTCTGACTAGCTCCATTCCACTGCTATTGCTACTCTTGGTAGTCATCCCATTGGAACCTGCATGCCCAAAATGCTGGGGTCTACAGCTACACTAGGCAGCACTTTCACCACAACCTCTCATAGGCTCCCTTCCTAGTATCAAGTCTCCACTTCCTTGCATTACCTTGTAGGATCTTCTGTCCTGTGTGTTCAACTACCACTGAGGCTGTACCTTCACCAATGGTTTCTCCTTGCCTCTCAACTGTACCTAGTCTCAGCTGCTTTCTGAGACCCCTTCATGTTTTCAAAATCAGTACCTTCTGGGTGATCCTACCAAGTCTGTCTGCCAGCAGAAGGTACACATGTGGCTGTCCCTAGAACTCAGCAGTTTCTCTATGCTCTCAGAAAACACTTGCTAGAAGACTTCAACTCATTTATGTTAGTCTCTTCTTCTTCTTCTTCTTCTTCTTCTTCTTCTTCTTCTTCTTCTTCTTCTTCTTCTTCTTCTTCTTTTTGTACACAGTGAAGTTTTATTCATCCACAAAGAAGAACAAAACTGGGCTAGCAAAGTGACTGAGTTAGTAAAGACACCTTCTGCCAAGCCTGACACCTGAACTTGATTTCTTTGACCCATGTGAAGGGAGAGAACCAACTCCCTAAAGCTTTCCCCTGATCTCCATGTGTGCAGCATGTACACACATAACAATAATGGTGGCAACAACAGCAATAATAATAATAAATTCAAATTAGAGGAGAACAAATTATGTCATATGCAAGGAAGTAGTCTCTTCTCACTCACTGTTAATTTCTTAGCCTCAGTCAAGCAGCATCAATTGTCCCAGTAACTTGAAGGTTTTACTCAAATAGTTCTCGTATTTTGTTAATCAGAAACTTCTTCAGCTCTAGCTAACCACAACCACATATTTTTTACATCAAAATAGTCAACAGCCCTAGTAGAGGCTTTAATCTCCCTCTGAAGTTTCACAAACCAGGCCTCTGCACTGATCTCAACATTCTTAGTCTCTAAGTTCCTATAGAACATCCTGCTGAAGTCTTAACACTCAATGGATTTTCTAACCCAAAGATCCAATGTCCTTCCACAATCCTTTCCAAAACAGGGCCAGATATGTCACAGTAATGCCCCATAGAAGTCTTAGGGATTTATTGTTGTAAAGAGACACTAGGTCCTAGAAACCCTTATCAAAGAAAACATTTCATCAGAACTGGCTTGCAGTTCAGAGGTTTAGTCCCATATTATCATAGCAGGAAAGATGACATCCGGCAGGGAGACATGGTATGGAGAGCAGCTTAGCCTGGTTAACTGCCTTGAAAGGCATGCCTCATAAGTTTTTCAGGTTAGAATTCATGCTTCCTGGGGCACAATGTGCCTTCCAGTTCCTGAGAGACAAATTTCCTCTCTCAGGCAGGGAAACATTCAGGTCTTTTTGTGTTTCTCTATATGTTCTGTTAGTAGTCAAGGAAGCATAAAAATTTGACAGGACATTCAGTTTTAGACATTATTCTTGTGTACCTTGTATAACTTGCAAACATCATTGTAACCTGGCAACTACAAGTTTATTGATCCTGATAACTGTCATTATATTCTGTTTCTAATAAAGGCATACAAATTCTGATTGCTCTCAATAAAACTGTCACAGCTTCAAGTGGGCTGTAACCCCACCCCACGAACTGGTCTGATTTAAGTCCTCCAGGCCATATCAGGTGACCTTGTAAGTAAGGTTGGGTGGTTTCAAAGGTGCTGGAGAGGTATCTGAGAGTTTTACATCTGGATCCCAGTGGTTTGGACATACCAGTACCACTGGATGACAACCAAGAACAGCAGCAGTGGTGAAGTGGAGCCAACTGGAGCATATAAGACAAGCTGTGTGGTATGAGGGAGAAACGCTGGAGAAAGGATCCCAAGCCCTTTGAACAAGTGCAGAAGATCACGAGTGGGGTTCAGACAATGGAAGTTGGAGTCTGGTTATTTTTTGACTTGTGGCTCTGCCCTGATGTTTCCACTATAAAGGAAAGTAGTATTCTACTGGAGCCCATAGTTAAGAGACTGAATTATAGGATTGATTAAAAAATGGATTATTTTAAATGGACTGAAATTATAAAGTACTTAAACATGTAAAGGCTGTGGGACTGTTAATGTTATGTTTTTAATGTGATACCTTGGAGATGAATAAAAAGGAAAGGGCTATGGCTTAATAGTTGTGTGTTTGTGTGTGTGTGTGTGTGTGTGTGTGTGTTTGTGTTGTCAAATTGACAAAGGGTCAGTTGTACTGCATGTTTTTTTATGTCAAGTTGACACAAGCTAGGGTTGTCAGAGAGAATGGAGCCTCAATTGAGCTAATGAGAGTTGTAAGATGTTTTATTAATTAGTTATCAATGGGGAATGGCCCGGTCCTTTGGGTAGTACCATCCCTGGGCTGGGTCCTGGGTTCTATAAGAAAGCAGACTGAGCAAGCCATGTGAAGCAAGCCAGTAAGAAGCACCCCTCCATAGCCTCTGCACATTAGCTCCTGCCTTCAGCCTGTCCTCACTTCCTCCAGTGATGGACTGTGATTCAGAAGTATAAGCTGGACAAATTCTTTCCTCCACATCTTGTTTTATTGTTATGGTGTTTGCATTGTAGCAAGAGAAATTCTAACTAGACAATATGGATATGTTTAGTACCTGAACTCTCAGCAGTAGTGACCAAAACTGAGTCCTGGATTCAGCCTGAAACCTGTGATGACCTGCCTCCTATCTGATGACATATTCATAATATTGTGCCACCTTTCATTAAGAGAAGGACAGCATTTTGTTCAAACTGGATGGTATCTTTATCCTGAGCATAGGTTGATTTCCCAACATATAACTCTATGCCTGTTATCCCCAACTAAGGACTTAGAAAATGCTTTATTCTTCATTATGATATTTCATATAGCATTGCTTCTATTCAAGGAACTTACTTCATAGGAAAAAAAGGGATAATACTAGGTTCTTTCTAATGAAGATCACTGCTTTGTTGCTGCTGCTGCTACTGTTATTGTTATTTTGTTAACTTGTTGTTTTGAACTTTTGTATTTAATCACCCAAAAAGGTTGATAGAATGATAAAATATTCTTTGGAAAGCAGATTAGCAATACCATATATGTTGCAATATTTTGAAAACTCAGCCAGGGATCTGTAGAACATTATGGATCCTCTGAGTACAACATCATGTGTAGGTTACTATTTCCCCTCTAACCAGGTTTCAAAGGTTTAAAAAAATGAAAATCAGAACTGGGTAACTCAATATTACCTTTAACAAACTACTCAGAATTTTATTTCTTCCTGTTTATGAAATATTATGTTACCTAGAAGCTTCACTTCCATAAGGAGGTATGCTTTCTAGAGATAAAAGATTAATTCTACTGGGGATGGTAAGACAGTATCTAAGATCCTTTTATTCTTCATGTTTTTTTATCAGCCAGCAAGAAAGGAACTACTGTGTTAAATCAGGCGATTGATGTGGATTACCTACAGGAAACAGGCTATAGTTCCACAACAGTAGACCAAGAAAATGTCTGGAGTATGAAAGATCATTTGGAGTATTTCTTAGCATGAGTCTGTCTTGTTGCTTAAAAACAAATGAAACTATAATAAGCCTACTTTGGTAGAACTAGGATAGCCTCCACTCTTCATTTTATTCTGTCATAACTATAACCACGGTGATATGATTGCTGAAGGCAAAGTAATATGCAAGGAATAGTTAGTAATATCAACTACAATCAAGAACCTGTGAAAATTCTCTTTCGTTCAGATAAACCAGCTCTTCATAGGGGCTTAAAAGCATGATGCTGTTCTTTTCTGCTATTGTTTTTTTGTACACTCTCAAAATTAAAAACTAAAATAAGATGCCTTGTGATCACCCCAGATTTATTGTCCTCAACAGCCATCAAACTAGAATGCAATGTTTGAATAAATTGGCAACTCAATGGTCTTTCTAGTTAACTCTGCAGAGGTAGTGTAGCAACGTGTACAGTTCAGAGAATTCCAAAATCAACTCTCTCCTCTTCATTTGCCTGTGAAATTGACACACAGAGTTGTGATACTATAAGTCAACTGTCAGGCAGTGTCTAAATTATTCTTCACTTTCTTTCTTCCAAAGTGATTAAATAATATCTAATAACATTCAGTAATGAATAGTTAGCCTTTTCTATCATTTAATATATATTGTGTCCTCAAGTTACAATGGAGATGCATTATTTGAAACAATAGAATTCAGAAAACAGTTTGAGTAGTTGAAGTTTATCAAGGCACTTTTATTCAACAATAGAGTATGTATTTGATATTTCTCATTTTACAATTATCACTTCATTTTCAGTTTGTCTGTGTAGATACAGTTATATTAACTTTTATGGACTGTGAAATCAAGCAAACCAGAACTAATTGAAGTATTAGTCAACACTCTACTCAAATTGAATAGAGTAAGATTAATATGGCTCAGGTAATATGTGACATACATCTGACATTTTAGACAATCTATTCTTCAAGGTGGTCGTCGTATTCTACAAAATAAGACATGGAGCAATTCTGCCATTTTAAGGATTTATCACTAAATTTCTGTAACCTTTTACTCTGCAGATATATGTGAATATGTGAGAATGTATGTAAATCTTGTTCTATCATTAGGGCTCTGGGAAAAATAGCAGGGTATATTATTGAATTATCACTAAAGTAAAGAAGGTTTAAGTACACATTTTATTTCATACCTTTAATCAAAACTGGTTGATTATTACTTGTCTGTAAAAGAATGGCAATTACTATTATATAACTTAAATAATGACTATAGCACAATCATTTACCATAATGCCAAGATCAGACTAGGACCCAGTACACAGTGTCATATTGAACAAATACTGTTAATTGGTTGGTTGGTAACTTCAACATAAAACCTTCTACCTACAAAATGTATCTGTAGTAACCAAAGGTTATGTATTATTTTTTTGGTCTAGCTGGACTAATCTAGGGTTCATCAATGGGGTGGATTTTACCCCAGTCCCTGAAGATATTTAGTAGCAACATTTGTGTAATCATGACTCCAGGTAGAGGAGTTGCTTCGGACTTAACGTAGAAATGGTCAGACATTCCAAAAGTTCTCCGATAAATAAAACAAATGCCAGTGTGGTCCAAATCAGCAATGTGGCAGAGTGTGACGACTTTCTCTTGACCACGTTTGGTGTCAATCAATATGACAGTAAACATTTAACCTTGACAATTATTAGAATGATCATTGAGTTTAATATGTGTAGTGGAAGGCAGGTAGCAGGATATTTTGTGTGTGTGCTTGTAACCTATTTTCTCTAGTATCTTTCTTCTGTTTCTCTTCCACTTCAAATACTCTTACTCTATAATCTACCCTCATCTCTCCTGCGCTTCCCACAAGTCATTGGAAATGTCTTAAATTTTCTTTCATCTTTTATTATGCACCAGTAGTGCTCTCTATTATGACCTTTTTCATTTATTACTATATGACAACAGATAGCTCACACTAATTGTCTCTCACTCACCAGTGTCACATCCATGCTTAACTTGTAATTGTAAGCATGACTATTTTCAAAAATGCTTACTTACTGACTAATTTATGAAGAAATCATGATTTCTCTATGCATTTCCCAAGATACGACTTTAATATGTTTTTCTTATAACTAAACTAATTTCTTCTCTAGATAAACTCAGTTGGTCTCCTCAGTGTTTTTGGGATACATTTGATCAATGATGTCTCTGTTATCTAGATTCTGTAATATTTATGTGGTATGTTATTAGTTTTGGGACTGCCTAATGGTGTCCTTATCTTAGCTCAAAGCACATTTCATTCAGACCAAATTCATTGTAGTAAAGAGACACCACGACACTTTATAAGTGGTTTCTTATAAAGTAAACCAATTAATTTGGGCCATATGTACAGTTTCAGAGATTTAATCAGCTATCATCATGGTGGGAAGTATGGCAGTGTTCAGGAAGACAGTGCAGAGGAAGCTGAGAGTTCTACATCTTGATCCACAGGCAAAAGAAGGAGACCATATGCCACACTGGTCATAGCTTGGATATATATATATCCTCAAAGGTTGTTCCACAGTGGCATCCTTCTTGCAACAAGGCCACACCTTATGGCCAAGGTGTTAAAACACATGAGTCTACAGTGGAAGGTGGAGGTAGAGGCTAGGGGCTAATTTCTATTCAAACTACTACACAGAGAAAGAAAAGAGGTAAACAAATGAAGGTAGGTAGACTGTGTTTTGTATGATTGTTTCCATGTTTCTCCCATAGATGAAATGCTTCTGTGAAACCTATAGCTCAAAAATTTATAATTACACCTTATGGCTCTGGCTTTACAGACTCTTAGTAAGAGAAAGAAATATACTGATAAGTAATACAAGAGAACTAATATATTTTAATGTTTCACAAAGTTCCCCTTTAGTAAATGGGATGCTATCGAATATCTATCCACCTAAGATTTTTATATGTTTCATCTAATAAAGTATTCTGCATGCCTGGAATTAGCAGTTTGTTTTCTTCCTGAGGACAGTCTCCATTTTAGAAAGCTCACTGTTCTTTATATAGAATGATTATTCACAAATCATTTTATATCTAACAAAACAATGGACAATATGCATCTAACATGAAAGAATTATTTATTTATTTTTATTTTCTTACCTTGTAAATTTCTGCAATCAGAACTTTATATCTCATTGTATAGCATTTCAAGGACAAAATAATCAATTGTATTTATAAATCTATATGAAATATATAAGCATTATATTTTAATATAGCCTGTGTTGTGAAAAGAGAAAACACTTGAATTAATTTAGCATGCAATTTTAATACAACTTGGGCAATACTGTGGTTTCTATGTAAATATCCAGTACAAAGGTTAGGCTTAATGTGAAGGCACATGACAACAGCATTTCTCTTATGTACTATCTTGAACGCATACTTTATGGGCATTCCACATTCTGCAGTCTCACTACACCCATGTAATGGTGTCATAAATATTTCAGAACTAATCTGAATCTGTTCATCCCTTTGTACAAGCGATTTCATTTTCCTTTGGTTTCTGGGATAGACAAATTACCCATCATCAAACTCTAAGAGAAGGCAATACCATCTTCCACAATTTTTCACCTGATGCTAGTAATAAGCAGCGAGAAAAATGGACTTCCTGTTAATGTCATCATTTGCATAACTATTAGTATCCCAGCACACCAGTACATTCAAGAATGGAAGAAGTAGTTTTGTATTTTATTCCATTAAGAAACAATCAGTATCAAAGGCTAAAAACCCCAAACTAACCTTTTAATTATAGTTTCTTCCCATCTGGGATGCATGTTTAGACAGAGAGGTTTATTCTTCAATAAAATCAAGAAGAATTTTGAGTATCATAGCAAAATCTACAAAAGGACTACCCTTGAATATAGGAATAAAAATTACTGGCTAGTTTCTCCAGGGAAACTTTGGTCCTGCACACTCCTGAAATCAAATATTTCTATGAGTGTTCACTGAGGATGTGATTGCCTATTTTACTGCTAGATTAGGTCAATGCTGCCACTGCAATCTGGCATCATTCTACCAGCAAAGCAATTTCACACAATTAATTTCCTTCTTTAAAGGAAGCAATAAAGGACAGGCAATTGGAAAGCTCACGAATTGCACTAACTAGTGCACACATCTGCAAATATAAGTATCTCTCTTTCACTCCCTTTCATATACATTTAAACACACAGGTACATTTACCTTTTAAATGGCAATGGGCTTCTAAAAGAATTCTTATGACCTTCACATGGGTCAGGAGAGAAGGAAAAGAATGAACACAGTAACACATACACACACACACACACACACACACACACACAGAGAGAGAGAGAGAGAGAGAGAGAGAGAGAGAGAGAGAGAGAGAGAGGGAGGCACAGTTTCACAATTTCACTGTTTGACAAAAGTCAGGCAGCACAGACTGACACACAAACTTCAAATTCTTCTCATGGTATGTTGGCACACATTGGGCATTTTAGTGCCCTTCTACTGTGTGAAGGTGGCCAAGGGGGTAGTTTATCAGAAAGTAATGTAGTAGGATGATAGAGTTGCATTTCTAATTTAGAAAGCTTGGCAAACAATGTATGGATCGATTTCATAATCGTTTTCTGTTATTTTTTAAGTTAAAAGGCCATGTAAAATATAACATAAGCACTCTTTTCCTTTATGTGGACGTACTTTGCTTTTGGACAACCTTTTACTGTCAATACTTACATCTGTTGTTTAAAAAGCTATTCGTGGTGCAATTGCTTTTTAAATGCAAACCCATATGTGTGATCTCTAGAGGAACTGGTAAATTCCACCAAATGGGCATTCCTAAATTACTTGCCATCTGTAGCTTGTGAGGAGAGGACTGAACCTGCTCAGCTGTGATTTTGCACCAATGTTTCCATCATTTTGATTGGCTCTAGGGAAATCATCAGCTTCTGGCATCAACTTTTCTAGCCCCAACAGGTTATTATGGTCTGCTTGAGCTGTACTGGCTCAAGGAATATTACAATTTTTTGGCACATGTTAGAGCACATTTGGCATTTTGAATATGTTCCTTTACCATCTTCTACCATGATGTCTTAAATCTTTTTCAACCTTTCAAAGTCGTCAAGAGATCAGAAAGACATTCCTGTTGCCCAGCTAGAGTTGTTTATACCATTCAAAGAAAAGTAAATAAACTCCTACATTGGATATTCAAACAGTGGAAATATTTTTGTAAAAATCACATTGTACAATTGAAGCTAAATTCTATGATGTAAAAAGCAATATGAGAAACATTTCTCCTAAATTTGTTCTTTGAATATTCATACATAAATACAATACATTCTGATTAGTCAGCCCCACCCCCTCCCATCTCCTTCTCAGCTTGAATCCTCCCCAGAAATTCCATTTCCATATTCTTGTATTTCTGTTTTGCTTTCTGACCCAATGAGTTTAACAAGAGACTTCTGTATGACAATGGGTTTGGAATGACATAATGGATCCCAGTGGCCCACTCGTGCGCACATAACTGCAGACAATGGCTCCCCCTACCCTATTATTTATAAGTAGCCAATATTTCAGTATCACCTCAGGTGTCTCTCCCCTAAATGTGCCTGACTGTTAGGAGGTACAGTATTGTGCATTGTTAGTGCAGACAATTATAGTAGCTGTGAATGTAAAAGTGTAATGTCATGAGAGATAGCCGATATAGGAGAATTTTTTTTCCTAGTATTATACTACAATTAAATAAAATCTATTTCACTTCTTTCAATTTACACAAGCAGTTTATCACATTTAATTTTCTTTCTACTCAGATGTCTTTACAAGCTCATATTCTTGAACTCCTGCTAATACTCAAAAGCTTTTGTACACTAAAAACACCAAAGAAGACATTCAAATTGTTCCTTTGATGATTACTTTCATTTTTATCTATGACACAAATCAAAGTTAAGGGTATTGTCATACACATTTGATTCTCTTGCTTTTAATAAACTGATATTGAAACACGAACACATTCAAAGCATTAGCACTTCAAATATTCAAGTATGCCTATGAACTTGAAGCTTCTCACAGTACTTTCCTCCTCCTCTGTGTAGGTATGTCCAATGGTGTATTTTTCAACATTTCTTAGCCCACAAAGATAACTGGCCCACAGTCGTGGCATGATATTAGTCCTGCTATGGACCCAGGTGTGAAAAGTTAAACTTGAAGTACAGGAGCTGGAGAAATGGTTAGATAGCTAAAAGAATTTGCTTCTCTTGCACAAAACCCATAATTCTACTTCAGAGTATTCTTGTCAGGGCTGCTCATAACCACCTATAATTCCAACCCCAGCAAATTTAAAACTCTCTTCTTACCTCTCCACATATACGTGTAGACATAGATAAAATAATCTTAAAAACTAGGAATACATTAAGAAATATGAATACCAACTCTATACAAAATAAATTTATTGAGACTTACATTTATAATCAATATAATGAACAGAGAAGACAAGAGATTTCGTGGTGTAGAAATATGAAAATCTCTGTCAAAATGAAGGACTACAAAGCCACATGCTGGACCAGCCACATATGAAAGCATAGGATTGAGCACTAATTCACAGTTGCTCATTTAATAATCTGTTGGGATTTCTGGTGTCTAATCAGGGTCATTTCAACGAAATGGCTTATGAGAGCACTACTATATAATGAACTATAAAACAATCAAAATTAAAGTTTGATTAATGAAAAGCTGAGATACATGATTATCAGAGAGACTCAGCAAAATAATGTCTGTACATGCCTCTGTCCTCTCATCTTCATAAAGAATGAATTCACTACATGGTGTGGCAGTGCTGTCATTTCGTGTAGTATTTAATTCGTGCTATAATTTGCTAAGACCTAGTTAAAGAACATTTTTATGGAAAACTCGCAGCAAGAGCAGGTTACCTTCCCAGGATATATGTAAGACACGGTAAAGTTTTGATCTGTAACAGCTTTCTCTTTGGAACAATCAATGGATCAATGACATGGAGTTACTTATCATTCAGAAAATCCCAGATATATGTGATAATAAAACTATAAGGTCTTTTAGCAATGACTTGGGATACTCCCATTTTGGATTTCACATTCCATATTAATTTAACTAATGAGAAGTTACACCTAATATTGCCCATACATTAAAGAGAAACTTCATGGAAAGAAAAGATGTTTCCAATCATCTTAAGAGGCTCTTGATTTATGCTCCTTATAAAATTATTAAGGAGAATTTTATTGCCATTTCTCCTCATATATATCCACAACCACACTCAGAAATATTAGAACAACTTGTCTGAGACTTTGTAGAGACAGACAAATGTTTTGTGTAGGATTGTTTATAATGTTTCCTTAGTCATACATGTTCATCCAAAATGTCCTCAAATGTAAGCTAGAAGAGATGCATGTATCAGTTAAAAAAAATTCGTGGATAAGCATTTAAAAGGATAATTGAGCAATGAGCCCAGGAAGAAATGTTAAAGTATGAACCGGTTCCTCGTTTGCATGCCAGCCATCTTACTTCTCTGGAGCACCAGCAATGGAGGGAAAACAAAACAAAACAAAACAGGAATCCTGGTCAGAGATGACCCTGTGAACTTTTGAAGTACGACATACTAATTAACACAAGGAAGCAGACAAATAGTTTATGTAGTGTTATTTTATAATATTTCTTAAATAGTACATAGGCATCTAAAATAACCTACCATGTAAACTAGAAGAGATGCATTTGATAGGACAGAAGATGTGAAGTCATCAATAGGTCTTTTTCATGTCAAAGTAAATTGTGAGTGTTCAGAGAATTTTGGGAAGACTCATTCTTGATAGGGTAATATTCAAAAACAGATGTAAAAGAAAGGCCAGAAACATTCACATTGTTCAAAAGTTCTAATTCCAATGGGAAAGGGACCAATGGGTACTTTCTTGTAGAAACAAATCATGTACCTGTCAGTTGCTATTTGATTTATCATTATAGTTGTGTTTGTATGTATACATTTGTGATATGTGGCACTAATATCCCTTTTCTTAATCTTAATTCTCTTAATATTCTTCTCAATCCATATAAATTGGCTATGTAGATATGTCATCTTCTAACATGTTTTTGTGAAACCATATGCAGAAAGTGGTGATTAATTTTTAACACAATCTGTTAAATATATAAATTGTATATTCAGAAATGTTTGTTGTGGTGTGTGTGTGTGTGTGTGTGTGTGTGTGTGTGTGTGATTTTCTGCAGAAGTGGAATTTCCCTTTGAGTGTGTTTATGAATGTGGACTCATGTGTGAGAGTTTTATGAAAATCTTTGCATGTGTGTGTATAGAAGACCAAGACATTTATATTGAGTATTTTTTTTGTTTTGTTTTGTTTTGTTTTGTTTTGTCTTTTTTTAAATTCTGGGCCACTCTCCACCTTATTGAAGCAAGATGTAGCGACTGAACCTAAACCTCACTGATACTGTATATAGTTAGCCTGAGCCTGAAGAGATGACTAAGAGATTAAGAAAACTTGTCATTCTTGCAAAGGACTTGAATTTGATTCCCAGAATATATATGATGACTCATAACCATCTGTAACTCCAGTTCTAAGCATCTGACACATTCTTCTTACTTCTGCAGGCATGTTGTGGACAGACTTTTATACAGGCAAAAAATACACTTATAAACATAAAATAAAAGTGAATGAATGGAAAAATAATTTTAAAGAAGGCCACATGCTCACCTGTGCATGGGTCAGCATGTCCCAGCTCATGCCTTCAATTTATTTAACAATTGCTTTATCCAGTAAACCATCTCTCCAATTTAACCATAAAGGAGAAAGCATTTACAACAATGGTGAAAAACTAAATAACATCAAGCCAATTTAATTATTCCAAAGAATAGGACTAAAAAAGATGGCTTTTTGCTCACACCCTGGGTGTCAAACAAGAACAACCGGAGGAAAGTATACATAGAATAGCTGCAGATCATTTCCAGAAGACATTTTCCTAACTGACAAAGGAAGAATGGGTGTTGAGAGAGAATGGATATCTCTCAATCTTAGAAATTTTTATTTCAATTTCCTTAGATATAAAGCCAACAGAAGCAAAACTTAAATTCTAGTACATCTTTAGGGACGGATAGACTCTGATTCTGTCATGTGATACATAAACCAGCATTATTTTAACATTTCTTCATTTGGCAATTTTTATATGACACTACATATGCATCCCAAGTCTTTTTATTAGGATATAGATTACAGTTCTCATAGTATCATTGCACTATTTTTCTTATAATACTTTGAGAAATATTTATCTTTGATGTTGAGGTACAGGATTCTTTTATTTTCTTTTATTGGATATTTTATTTATTTACATTTCAAATGTTATCTCTTTCCTGGTTTCCCATCTAGAAACCCCCTATCCCATTCTCCCTTCTGCTCCTTCTATGAGGGTGTTCCCCCACCCACCCACCAACTCCCCCCTCCCCACCCTGGTATTCCCCCTACACTGGGTCATCAAGCTTTCCCAGGACCAAGAGCCTCTTCTCCCATTGATGCCAGACAAGGCCAACCTCTGCTACATATGCTGATGGAGCCATGGGTCACTCCATGCATACTCTTTGGTTTAGTCCCTTGGAGCTCTGGTGTGTCTGGTTGGTTTACATTGTTCTTCCTATGGGGATGCAAACCCCTTCAGCTCCTTCAGCCCCAACTCCTCTGTTGGGGACGCTGAGGACACAGGAATCTTATCTACAGTTGCTGGGCCAAAATAACTATATGTCTAAGTTTAAAAAACAAATGAGCAAACAAACAAATAAAATAAATAAATAAGAACAAAACACCTAACCAACCAAATAAACAAAGAACACTAGCATCTAAGAATATGAAATTTTACTTTAAAATTAAAACCATCATAATTCACTTATGGACATTTTCCAAATATTTTCATATTTTTATAGATGATCTTTTACATAGGGTTCAACCTGACCTGCAGCAGGCAGCTAGTGAGGTCTGATTTTATTTTCATCATTCTCAACTGCACACTCAAGAACATGTGTCAGTAACTTGAAGTCAGTAGCTATGCGAGCACTTACATTGTGGGCATTGACAAGTGCTATAAACCAAAGCATCTTCACCTGGAAAGCCACTTATTGAACATCTTCTGTGAAGACCTAACCATAAAATGGTATTACATATGCTCACCCATATGTGTATGTATGAGTGTATGTGTGTAAAGTCAAAGTAAAATATTTTCATATTTTAGTTATCCATCTTCTTGATATCCACATATTGTATGTTTTGAAATTTACCAGCTATGTGACTTATCTATTTTGCTTTAAGGAGTGTTTAATAATTTTATTTTTATCTTTTGGTGTATATTCATAGTTTTCAATCTGTATCCAACATGACTAGAGAAACTACCTTGAAAACGTATGAGTTTATCTATAACAGACTGGTTAGGGTATAACATGACAAACTCAGTGGTTCTGGGGTCACTTCAGAGCGACATTGTACTTCACATGGAAAGAGTACATATTTGAAGACAGATACATTGTAAGTTTCCAAATGTTCATCATATTTACTGAAGAAAACTCACATCTCAGCTATACTCAGTAGAGTGTCTCAGCTCTGTTCACTGAGGTTAATACAAAGTGCCCAGTAAGATCTTGAGGATTTATGAAACCCTTTTGCGTTTCTCCCTCAATGATTCTTCTAAAAGACTAATGCCTGATAGATGAGCTACCCAAATTAAAGTCATGCTGAGTCAAAAGTGTGATTCAAAGCACAGCATGTCATAACTAGTATTGAAATCTGTTTCTCAGTGAGATCTAAGAACATCAGTAAAATAAGAGACATCATTTGTCCAGAAATTCCATTCTGAAAAAGAGAAAGGCCGTACACCTCCAATGTCTCTCAAATGAAAGGATAAAAGAAAAGTCCTGCTGCTCTCTGCTCTTCACTCTAATAGAAAGCAAATCTGAAACCTGGAGAACTGGTTTGCATTAACCACAGAAAACATCCAGGGAACAGGTGAGAAGTAGACATACTTCTTAGTTGTTTCTTTGATGTCTCTGTGAAATTCAGAAAGTACTTTCAGCATTTGACAGAAAGGCAGAGTC
Source organism: Rhynchomys soricoides (assembly GCA_019843965.1). Classification (NCBI taxonomy): domain Eukaryota; kingdom Metazoa; phylum Chordata; class Mammalia; order Rodentia; family Muridae; genus Rhynchomys; species Rhynchomys soricoides. Next base: position 2,736,080 of record JADRCH010000099.1, on the reverse strand, counting down.
ATGGAGCAGTAAGGGAAGGTGAGCCAATTAAACAAGGGTTTTAATGATACAGTAAGACATGATAATAATGCAATGAAAACTATGTGAAACTATGTGATACTAGTAGACTATCTTAGTCTACTAGTTATGTTCTTGTGAACATCACTATGGAAACATCCACACTGATGTTTAGTTGATTGAACAGATAATTGGTCAATATAAAAATATTTTAATAAATCCAAATGAAATGAATTTACTAATTTTTAAAAAATATTAACTAGTAAAGTAGCAAGTATGAATGCTATAGATGATAACACCTAACAGCACTCTCTCCCGTCAATCAAATATAGATAAAGCCATATTAGGAGAAGAAAGTATAAGCACTTTCCTTATGGTTAAAGAAACCAGTCCATCAATATTTGCATGTATGGTATTACAGTTAACCAAACTGTCCTTTATACTTATTAAAGACATCCTCTACTATCAAAATCTACTCCTTGACCATATTTTTTGTATGTATGCTGTATCAATATGAGTACTATCCTAATAAAAAGATATATGTTCCAGACATATAAAATAAACATATTAGATAAGTACATCAATTATAAACAAATATGATATATCTAGAAGAAGACACAGGGAGGTAATTCTTCATTTAGAAGTAAGGAAAAGTTTTAGTCTGTGGTTTTGTTTGTATTTTCTACAGGAGAAGGAATGAAAAGTCAAATGTAAACAGCTCATACTTCCCTTGCCCTGTTTCTTTTCCTTGAGATATAAGAAAAAGGAAGCAATTGGAAGAGAACATTTATAACTCTACAGAAGAAGAATTTAAAAGCCTTATTTTGTTATATGGAAAAATTAAAAAACAACAGGGTATGAGTGAAAGCAAAAAGTATACAGAAAAAATTATATTATGGAAGATTTCATGTTATATTATCTTTATCACCTTTATTTAAGTCTGTGTGTGTGTGTGTGTTGCTTTGGTTTTCAACATAGGTCAATATAGATAGAATTATATCATAAAACATATGACTATAAGCACACAAAAAAAATATATGCCATATTTTCTTTTGTTTGTCACATACTGGAAAAGACCCTTCTTATACCTAAGCCTGTCAACATTATGGTGATAGAGCCACTTTCTAAAGAGATGGCTGAATTAAAAGTCTATTGTTGTTTAGAGTCTATCTAGATAGTATACACTTGATGTGTACTAAGTTTCCAATGCACATTTTGTTGAAATCTCTTTGTGGTTTACCACCATTAATTACACAACTGATTAAAATAGACTCTTAGATTGTTTTTTTGTTTGTTTGTTTGTTTCTTTCTTTCTTTTTCACTTTTTGTTCCAAGCCCAAAATACTTAAATCACTTTCAGTGAAATTAAAAAGAAAATAATTCTTTAAGCACATAGTTGATTTTTAGGAAGGACTTTTTTAATGGTATCTGTTTATTTGATTTTTTGTGATTTTCATTGGTTATTGTACTTATTTACATTTCAAATATTATCTCCCTTCCCAGTTTACCCTCCACAAATTCCTATCCCTTTTCCCCTCCCCCTGCTTCTAAGAGGGAGCCCCTCCCCCAACCTTATTAAAACAATCCAGGAAAATTTCTTAAACATAAAAGTTCAAATTTAGTATGAAGTAATCAGCCAAGTTGTTTGTCTTCCTTATCACAACCAACAAATTTGAGTTACTTGAAAAAATCTCTATACATTTAAACATTTCCTTTTTTTATTGGTGTGTGTTCAAGAAAACTTATTTGAAACTTGCAAAAATTATTTGCTTATAATGTATATAAATTCCATATATTTATCAAATTTTATAGGAATTTAAAAGAACATGCAGATTTGATATTACTATTTAAGAAGTGCTACTTATGTACATCTTTTAACGCATTGCTGTATATATTTTAAGTCTCCATTTAACAAGAAATAGAGAAACATGATCTATGCTCTTATACTCCAGACATTGGTCTGACAGGTTATCAGAGAATGTTGGATGCCATGAGCTCAAACATTTATTCTGATGAAAGGAATTGCCAAGTATAATAAAAATGACTTTATTTTTTTACTCAATTCTTGATATTTCAGAAACTGCAAAGAGTTCTTGAGTTGAAAAAAATTTGACATCAATATGTATTTATATATGGTTTTAGGAGAATTATTCCATGTCTAAATAAATAATAGTGTTTTCTTAGTAATCAAAAAAGTACATTTGAGCAGAACTAAAGGTTAATAATATGTTTAAGCTTCCTAATTATAGACAAAAATCACTTGTGTCTTGAGATGTCAATGTATAAAATTCTTAATTCCATTTATAATAACTATAAGTTATGTTACACTAAACTGTCTTGTGCTACATTCTCCTTTTTTCTTTATTAGAAGTCTTGGTTACTTGATTTTATTTCTGTAATTTATGCTATCCATCTCAATTACAGCCCCACTCTAGCCTCTCCTCCCTGTCCCTCCATCACCAAACACGTTTTTTCATTTCCATTTTTTCACATTCCCACAGTTTCACTTGGGCAAAGTTGGAGTCTCAATCTTCTTTCATATTCTTTGTTTTAGCTTAATACTATTTATATTTATTTCAGTACATATTCCAAAGCATCATCTTACTGAAAAACATCTCCCCTTAATATGAAATGTTACTTGACAGGAAGGCCTGGAACCTCAGATGACATTTACTTTCTCCGACCATACTTTCTGTAGGGTTGACTGGTTGCATAGGTTATCTTTTTTCTGTCCTTCCATCTTCCTTCCTTCCATCTTTCTTCCTTCCTTCCTTCCTTCCTTCCTTCCTTCCTTCCTTTTCTCCCTCCTATCTCTGTCTTTTATGTTTTTGTGAATTCAAAAGGGGTTCCTACCTGATCATGCCTCTTATTCATCTGTCTGTATTGAATTTACTTAGTACTGAGGAAACCTTGATATGCTGCAAAGAATTTATATTACACACAGATAAAATGAATGAAAATGGCAAAATATACCTGAAATACTTCCCTTTTTCCCAAAATTTGAGACAATTTTTTTTCAAGTTACTTCCTTCAAATCTCCACTTAAAAAATTTTTGATTAATTTTTAATGAATTATTTGTATTCATTTTCGCCTCTAAAGAGGTAATAATTTCACTCATCCTAGTAGGTAAAGGGATGGACATCAAAAAGATCAAGTGGAGGCACAAAACAAGATATTCATTTTTGAATAATTTAGTAAGTATATTTGGCTTGACTGAATGAACACTTAGATATACAGCAAAAAAATTATATGGAAGGAAAGTGCACTTTTTTTGACCTTCGGTGACTTTCGGTGAACAGACAAATTTAGGATGATAACCTTATTTTCAGTGATTAAATAATCAATTCAAATTGGAGGAGTGATGAGTTTGAAATGCCTATGAAATATTCGAGTTTGAAATTCAGTGAAGAAACCTAGGATGGAATTTAATATTAATCCAAAGTACAGTTGATAGATGGAGCAATAAAATTAAGAGAGGTCACCTAGGGAGCAGGTAGTGTGAGATTATAGCTACAAATGAATTCTTAAGATTATCACCATTTAAAAGATAGGAACAAGATGACGGAACGAAGGAGCTATATTAGAGTAGACATTACTATGTATAAGCTTTAACAAAATTCTCAAACTAGGTATTCATTTATAGGGATTGATTTCATCTCTGTAAAAGGTTAGTCAAACCAACTGTAATTCTACTCCTGCCATGAAGTTGGAAAAGAAATGTCGAGGTTATCTGTGAGTTGTATTAATCACTTTCTGGGTCTCATTTTCTGATCACCAAATATTCAGTACATTCTCCTTTTGCTAATGTAATTTCCTCACCCATGTTCAAACAAGTTCAGAATTCCCAACCAGCCATATTTTTCTGTTCATGATCGTCCCCCTTTCTCATTGGTTATTTTATTTATGTTCATTTCAAATGATGTCCCCCTTCTCAGTTTCCCCTCTGCAAGCTCCCCATTCCTTCTCCCCTCCCCTTTGCCTCAATAAGAGTGCTTCCCCACCCACTCACTGACTCCCATCACACAGCTCTAGCATCCCCTTCCACTGGGGAATAAAGCTTCCACAGGACCAAGGGCCTTCTCTCCCACTGATGCCAGATAAGGCAGTCCTCTGCTACATGTGTAGCTGGAGCCATGGGTCCCTCCATGAATACTCTTTATTTGGTGATTCAGTCCTTGGGAGCTCTGGGTGGTCTGGTTAGCTGATACTGTTGTTCTTTCTATGGGGTTGCAATCCCCTTCAGCTCCTTCAGTCCTTCCATTTGGGTCCCTGACTTCAGTCTGATGGTTGGCTTGAACATCCACATCTGTATTCATCAGGTTCTGTCAGAGCTCTCTCAGGGGACAGCCATGCCATGCTCCTGTCAGCAAACACTTCTTGGCATCAGCAATAGTGTCAGGGTTTGGTGTCTGCAATGGGATGGATCCCTGGGTGGGCCAGTCTCTGGATGGCCTTTCCTTCAGTCTCTGCTCCATTTTTTGCCCTTGCATTTGCTTTAGACAGGAATAATTCTGGATTAAAAATTTTGGTGGCCGCATCCCTCAACCAGCGGCCATGCCTATTTACTGGAGGTGGTCTTTACAAGTTCTATCTCCTTGTTGTTGATATTTTGCCTAATGTCATGCCTGTTATCTCCTGGGAACCTCTTGCATCCCTGGTGTCTAGGACTTTCTAGTGGCTACCCCTAGTTCCCCATCCTCCACTGCTACATGTATCTGTTCAATTTCCTGAGCCTCTGTACTTCTCTCTTAATGTATCTTTATCAAGGACAATGAAAGATAACATTGATATTAGTCCTTTAGTTGACTCTTGTGATAATTATAAATGAAACCAAGGTTCTCTATCCTACACTCTAAAATTATGATTATCAATTATCAGTTATCAAGTCAGAATTATGAAAGCCTCCATTTGTCCACAAAAGGGGACACAAAGGCAATACCAATTCATTTCCCCCTGTGGCTGATGGCAGTGAAATCCCATGACCCCAGGAAAGAATATGCTTTTGACTACTTTACCCAGCACTGCTTTCTGGAGAAGATATCTCTCACTTTAAAGTTGTTATGTGCATTTTCCTGTCCTGTAGTCTTCCTGAACACTCCACCTTAAGAACAAAACTTCTTCCTGTTGGTAGACTGTTAAAAAAAACCAATAAGAGTTTCACTCAAAGAAACTACCAATTATTACCTTAGATCATTGCTTCTATACACTGAATTGTTCTCTAAAAACCTTCATTGACTTATCTGTATATTACCTTGTTAACCCCAGGTACCAATAAGCTTTATCCCTTCCTTTTGAACTTCTCCTTAACTGTCACAGCAAATCTCACTATTTAATGCTTAAGATAATTTTGTGCATTTCTCTGTTGTGAAATTTTGATGAGAGAATAACCAGTGTTTTTTTTTTCTTCCTTAGAACTGTTTTGTAAGCATAAAGTTATCTGCTTAATACATTATCTATGCAGAGAATTTCATAACTAAAAGAGTGAACATTATATTATACTTAAACTCAAATAAATTTACAAATTTTAAAGCTATATTCTACTTTTTGGCATTAAGACACAATTACATTTTTCATACCTTTTATTTATTGTATTATCTATTTTGCTCCTTTTAATTTCTTGGAAATAATCAATATTTCTTAGAATAACTTTTCTCATACTGATATTCACCATAGATTACTAAATCTCTATTTTCTGTCTTATTTTCCTGTTTCAACAAAATCTTTCTCCAAAGACTATCTTTATAATTATTTCACTGAATCAATTTCTGTCAAGATTTAATATTAGTTTCCTTGTCATTCACCACAATGCTTCAAGCAATTAAACACATTTTAAATTTGACAATTCTCTATATTTGCATAATGATTTCTCTATCAAATCTATTACATGGAATTGTGCTGCTAAAACGGAGATTTAAAGCAATAATTTAAGTTGTAGGTGGCCAAACCTTTGTGCAGGTCAAATGATTTTCTACTTATATTGCTCAAAACAAAATTGAAGAGAGAATGCATTAAGTCGCCATCTCATAAAAGATTTAGTGTGGTTCTTAATGACAAGTAGCTACATATTTTATAGAATCCATTCAAGAGTAGTTCAGAGACGTACTAATTAGAAGAAGCAAACTTTTCTTTTTGATGGGGATTTGACTTCAGAGACTAGAACAAAATCAACTCAGATCCACAGTAAAACAACAAATAATCACAGAGCTTGTGCACCTGCTTAGGTGATAGTTACTCTATTGTGTGACAAGTCTTATACCAGTTATTGTTGATTAATAACATCATCAAATGGTAGTAGCAGTATCATTTTTCCTTGAACAAGTATTCACAAATCGAAATTTGAAGACATCTAAAATGTCGTTCATTTACTTGTTACTTTTAGCACCTTCTATTGACAATTACAAAGAGGTTAATAGCACTGGGTTCTAACAGTTATGAGTACATACATTGGCAGTCTACTTCCTATTGTATTTGCATCTTGGCTCTGATCTTTGACAAAGAGAAATAACATCTGAAGATCAATACTATTATTACAAAAGGCACTGTAAGTCTGGTTCTTTGATGAGCTAATCCAGTAGCACATGTATTTCCCTTGGTAGAGGTCACCTGAAATTAATCTCGCACAATGACTCTGTTAATTATTATTTGTTTTTAATACATGCTAAGCAACAGCAGATATTCAAATGGCATTTAGGAGGGAAGTCTGCAAATCACTTAATGAAGTCATGATACCTTTTCTTAGTTGTTTAATGCTTCATTGCTGCTTCTCATCAATAATCACTTCTGCACTCATTATACTCTCCAGACATATAAGTGGTTTGTCATATTTCCCACCTGAAGGATGACAGAGTTGAAGCCCAGTGGAATTCCTAGATCATCCAAAGATGTGCACTTACCTGAAAGAAAATGTCCTTATCATTTTGTTCTTTGTGATAGCCCAAGGTTTAAGTATAGGATTTCTCAGAAGCTAAAATGTCTTTATTTAAAACGAAAGTAAATGTAGTGTATATGTTGTATTCTGTTTGATAAAGTTTATAATCATGATCAATACTTTCCACTCTTAGTTAAAAATTTGATATCACTGAAAGAATTTATGGTTTGGGGTAAAGCTATCTGTCTTCCCCAATTATAATGGAATAATCGAGGGTATTTTCTGATATGCCCCCAAATTAAAATAACCCTCAGTTGTGCTTAACCGTTTTTTTTTAGATTTATTTCTTTTATTATTTTATGAATATGAGTGTTTTGCTTGCACATATGTACATACATCACATGCATAACTATTGCCCAAAGAAGTCTAAAGAGGTCAACTCTTGTGACGAAAATTACAGATGATTGTCAGCTGTCATGTGGGTACTGGGAATCGAAACTGAGCGCTCTGAAAAAATAAACAATTGCTTTTAAAACACTGAACCAACTCTCCAGTCCCAGTGCTTTAAGACTTTCAGTCTCACTGTCTTGATAATACCCTACAGTGATCTCCCATCGAAATATTCTTTCCCCATGCTACATAGAAGTGACTTATGCCTAAATTATACTAAGGTATTGAAGATGAGGCAACAAGTCTCCTGAGCTTGGTCACAGGAAATATTATATGCTATTTTTGTTCTCAGATCATTCACATTTACAGTAGTCAATTGCAATATGGCGAAGACACTCAGGTATCACTATGGAGGATTGTTCATAACCAGGAACTTAAGCCTAGCAGAATATTTAAAGGACATTGTGTAAGGTCTTATGTAGGGTTTTGGGCCCACATCTGCTCTGTCACTGAGCACAGTCTGAGCACAGGGACTTTGATTATGCTTATCCTGTGCCTCTGCTGGGGTGGGTGTGGCATTGCTCCAGGGATGGGAAAGGCAGTCTAAGAGGTGGGAAAACCAGAGCCAGTTTGGGATCTCCAGGCCTGCCATGAGGCTGGGGCCATGGGGTTCTCAGACTCTTGGACATCTAGGCACTGCTGGGAGTTGCAGAAGAGCAGAGAATGGAGTTGTGGCCCTGCTGGCTGTGTCTAACCTGGGTGGGGGTATGGGAGCAGGAGAAAGCTCTGGCTTGTCCCAGTGGGTGGCTTGGTGGAGGATGCAGGCTTGGTGCAGGATGTAGGTTTGGTGGCAGTTGTGTCTGGGAGCATTGAGAGGTCTTCTACAAGAGATTAGGCTGAGGCTCTGTAGGGAAAGGCCTCTTTCATGGCTCTCCATGGTAGATCTTGATGAAAAGAGACTGTCTATGGTTCTAAATAGTTTATTATCACAGCAGAAAATGAATGTGGAAAACCATACCCCACCTCTCAGGGTGGTCCTGAGATTAAATTCCTTTTGCAGGAAGGACTGTCTGGGAAGGGACACTTATTGGCAGCACCCTCCAGGCCTCCAGGTACCTCATTAGCATGGAGAACTCTTAAGCCGACTTGACTATTGTCATGTCTCTTTTCCTATTTGGTCTGAGATGTTTTAGGAATGCCTCATCTACATATGAAAGGGCTAGGGGCATTGCTCTTACATGACTGATGGGCACAAATTTATAGGGGACTGTAACAGGGGCCTGATGTTGGGAGCAGGCGAAGCTCCTACAGTCCCTTCAAGGTCTCTGAGGATTCTAGACTTTGGCTCAACCTTATGAGGTTTCCTCTCAAAAGTCCTCCACTCTGCAGACATATGTAAAGGGATCAACTTGTTCATACTATGAGCATCTAACTGTAGCTCTGACCCATATCTTGCAGCCTTACTAGTAACTCTGATTCTGAATATTTCATCTAACCTGCTTCCAAATTTTAGATACACAGAATGGGATATATGTTTTTAGCAATTTTATGTTTTTTTTTTTTTCTAATTAGTACCTTATATAGCTATAACAACTCCAGAAGATTTGAATATTCTTCAAAACACTCATACTTTACTGAGTAGACACTAATGCAGTCATAATAGCAAATTGCAGGATGTTTGGGAAAGAATCAGTTGGTTTTAACTAGAAGGAGCTGACACCAACAGTTTCATGGGAGCCATAGAGGATCTGGCATTAAAGATTATGGACTAGTGAGGAACAGGAAGGCAAGCATAACTGTAAGCCCAGGCAACAGATTATGTACAAACAATACAAAATGAAGATCTCTTATAGAGAATTAAAAAATATATATTGTAACTGGCAAAGATCATTCTACTGCGAGGAGCAAGAGAATGATAAGTAAGGTTTTCATTTTTTTGTTTTTGTTTTTTGTGTATGTTTGTGTGTGTGTGTGTGCGCGCGCGTGCGCACAAGCGTGTGTATGAAGTTAAAATAATTTGAGGTGTAAGTTTTCTAAATAAAAGAATAGAATTTTTAGGTAAACATTTAAAATAAAATTTAAAATGTACTAGACTTGTAATTTAAAGGAAAGTAACTTACAACTGGGACATAGTGTATGTGTTGATGCACAAATATACAAATTTCAACATCATTTTTGTTCTTGTAAAAATTTTAAATTAGTTTTGTGCAATATCTAGGGGTCAAAGCAATAGTGACTTTGTTTAATGGCTGGACACAAGGGTGTTCGTGAGGTCAACTTGTTACTTCTGGCTGGACCACAGGAAAGAATTCCAGTAAATAGTACGCAGATCCACTCTGAAGATCTGTAATGTATATTTCTGCTCAGGACTGTGGAAAATTGCTTATGTGAGGTAATAGACAAAGATAAATCAAGCACACATATCATGTATATGTCTGTGTATGTTAGTTTTGGCTTAAAAGTGAATATCATGTCTTTTAAAAGAATAATGAATACCCGTTAATTTGTTTGACATATTTTCCTGCTGGAACTGCCAAAACAAAATATATCCAATTTTTATTAAATTGTTTTGCTCAAATATAACTGTGACTTATTATAACCTACAAACTAATAAATTGTAAAATAAAAGCCCTGGATTTTGGAAATTTGTATCAATCCAGAGCCATCAAACGTATCTTATATTTGAGAAATGATCCTATTAACAGTAAATATACTGTTAAATCCACATTAAAACTAGTTTGATAAACTGTTTGCAAAGTGCTGACCTAAAAAGGAGTCTTTAGCAATTGACTTTCTATGGGTTTCTTACAGAGCTAAACACTCCTTTTTTCCATGTTTGCTATCAATTTCTTGTCAGAAGCAATTAAAAATATTAACTGTGATCCTTCAAGACTTGAATAAGGTAGATAAGCACTTCTACCCATTATTGTCTGTAAGTGTGTTCTCTAAAATACACATAAAAATGTGCACATTTCTTTGTGGTGTGATTTAATGAATATATACCATTTTTATTAAAATTCAAAATTGTGGCCTTAAACAAACTTGCATTCACATAATTTCCTATACTTATATGCAACAGCTCTGTCTTGTTGTGGAAGTTGCAAAAACGTTCTTTCTGTTTTCCCTGGAGTAAGTTTAGGATAACACCTTTGGGATTGCAAGATGTTTCTCTTGAACACTAGTACATTTTGTACATTGACTCTCAAATAGAAGTTACTTTCATGGCTGCTTCCTTCTACAAATTAACATTACCTACATTGTTAGTGATTAAAGGTATGTACTAAGGATGTGTCTGTATTCTATTTAAAGCATACTGTAATCCAGGGTATGCCTGGATTCTGGCTGGATCATATTTTTGGATGTGATCCCGTCACCATTTTCCTGGATTAAAGTTCCTTTATGTACACACACACACACATACACACACAGACAGAGAGAGAGAGAGAGAAGCAAAAAGAAAAATAAGATGAAATTGAATAACTGTTTCCAGTACCTATCAGAAACTCCTTGAAGTTTGTGGTGAATGTGATATTGGTATTTTAATGAGAAATGAATGGGCACAGATGTTGTTATTGATGCTGCAGATAAAGAAATAAGATTGTGATATCTAAATTGGTTGTAAGAATTATGAAAAAGGGCTTTCCTATAAAGTAGGAATTTTTGTTCCATAGCAGAATTTACTTAATATCAAGTAAATAGTATGTGTTTGCAAATCAAGAATAACTGGACAGAAAAAAGCACAGATCTATTTGGATATCAATTTGCCTTTCCCCAACTTGATTCCTGTAGGGGATTAGGGGAGGAGAAAGCTATATCTTCGCTGATACTACTGGCTGGGTCCAAAAGGGTCAACAGTCTTCATATACTTGTCAGTCTCTACAACGAAGATGGTTTCCCCAAATGTGCTGTTAAAAATCACTTGAGAAAAGAACACAAGGAACTGATTATTAGACAATACCACAAATTATCTAATGTCATGTTACTTCGCATGTCCTTCAAAACAAATGTTAATATACTTTCAGAAAGAGTAAGTCACTAAGAAAAAAAGTAAAATCTTGCAGAATATGGTCAATTTTAGGCTAAGAGGTAGATGACACCAAAAAAAAGTACCTGGAGCAGGTTGCTGAGAGATGTTGGCTGCCTCTTGAACCTTTAAGAGTAACACATTTAAAAAACTAGATTTTAATCTTCAATGCAAAAAATGGATTCAAAGTACCCACAGCATTATAGCAAAATTTTCATCTTACTGATATTTTAATGAATATATTTTATATGTTTTCATTTTCTTAGAAGATTATTCAATTGAATAAATTCTCAAATGATTCAACATCTACACATGCTTCTCAAGTTAACTGATTTTTTTCTAATCATGGATAAGTTCATATGATTTTTCTAGATGTTAGAAAATACATAAAATATAGACATCATAATTTTCAATCACAGTATGCAGAATTTTGAACTGTTAAAATTTTACTACAGATGTACAGAAAGCTATAAGAAAGGAATTAAATTTAGAGATTGTGTCCAATGAGGCTTTATAATATCAAGATCTGATACTGTAAATCAGTAAGCTGGAAAACCAAGGTCCAAATCAGATTCATAGGAAGTCTATAGACTAATTTCCTACTTGTTCAGAAAAGACAATTTTGCTTTGTAACAGCCTCTCAATCAACTGAAAGGAAATCAATCACTGGAGAATCTGCCTCACTCAGATTACATGGATTTAAATCGTAATCCTTTAAAAAATCACCTTTATGAAAGCATCTAGAATAATTTTGACCAAACACCTGGTGATCAAAATCTACCACCAGTTTGACAAAAAATTAGCTATTATGCCATCTATGGAAGTATTTATGGAGCTGTAGCCTCTGGAACAAATTATGTTAAAATATCTTCTTATGACTCTTGTTATTATATAAAACATGAGATCCAATGATCTGCTTCTTGCTTCCCAGTGCCCCAATATCATACTTTTCTGAACATAGAAAAAGTATTCTTCTCCTTTATATGTATAGTTTTCATAGGTGTCTTATAAATATAATTCAGCCTTTCCTGATTTTATATTTTACTCTTATTTTATGTTTCTTCCCTCAGCCCAAATAATATTGCAAACTTTATATGGCCTCTTCCCCCTCTACTTGAATTCACTATAAAGCCATGTCTCAGTATTTAGCATTTACAATGAGCTACATGTTTAAATGGACAATTCAGAGAACCAGAAGACTGAGCTATGGGAACAAAGAGCTTGACCTAACAAGATGCAATTATTCTAACATTATTGTGAAAGAGATGTTATGGGTCCCAATGTCCAAATCTACTTTTATGTTTAGTCTTGGCTCTGCTGCAGAAGCAATTTTTGCCAGTAACACTTACTTCTGCATAGTGGAGTGATGATAACCTCAGGGAGTGGACCCACCACCTGCTGACTCCCACCATATGAACTGCTACACAGAGGCTGAACAAATAGGGAAGCTATTTCCAAATGCTAGTTTCTGCAGTGGAGATAGTTTCTGAGTGGAGCTGTTACTTGACTCATGACTGTCCCAATTTCAGTCACTTAAATCACAATCTGGGAAAGGTAAGACTCTGCTCCAATATTCCTTACAAATTATGTAATAATATATTTGTGATGAGTGATTTTAGCTCCTGGGTTTTTTAAAAAAGTATCTGGTCTTATTTTAGGCATTGTTCAGCATAGCCCAGTCTCTTTTTGATATTTTTTTCCTCATTCCCCTGAGATGTATATCTATTTCTGACTCTGTTCCCCAAGTCCTCTGAGAGGCTAGAAAGGCAATGAACTCATTTGATTTTTGTTTTAGCAAAGCCTGTCTCCAGTCAGTAATTGTTCTGCCCATCTGTAAGAAACTCCATTCACTCTGTCACTGACCTTTTGTTCCTTTCAGGTCTGAAAAATGTCGTATTATTTGTCTTAACATCCTCTGCAAACATCTTTTCATTTGTCCTCTTTCATCGTTTCATCACATTTTTCTTTTACACGTCAAGCTTCAAAATCACTTATGTATTCACACATTCCTCATGAGATCTCCTTTCCTTTAGTCTCCTTTCTGCCTCTGGTGCTGCTTGGTAGGAATTCCCTCAGTGACCGCCTGTTTGCCGAGCATTACTGTGGCAAGTCAGTGGGAATGTAAAATGATGATTACTTTTAGCTTTTCCTTATTTATATCTGACCTTTGAAAATGAAGGAGAATTTACTTATCAGTATTCACTAAATCAGTTGTTAAATAAACTTATTCTAAGTACTTATTGTACTTTGGGGCTATTCTTTATCTCAAGTTCAATTACGTATGTCTTTCCCTGTTTTTAATAAAACACATCTCAACTTTTCTCTCTTTAGTTGCAGCAGGCTGGACTGTTGATACAGCTGATGAATATGTCAAAATCTAAGCCCTACATGTGGCAAAGATCATGTATATGGGACCTATTTTCTACAATACATGTCAAAAATAATAAATAGCATAGATCCTGAAAACTAACAAAAAATTCTTCCAGTAATATCCATTAATGCTAAGGATTTTTTCACTGAGAAGAGTTATATAATAAAAACTACATGAGCATATATTTGCCCATTTTTACATTACATGAATCTGATTTACTTGGAGCAGGGCTGGAGAAGTCTTGTTTTGTTTTGTTTTTCCTATGTTTAGATAACATGCAAGGTATAGAATTTCTAATGTTTCAATGCTAAAAAGTTTGTATAGAACAGCAATTTAAGGAAACCAACACCAATTAAACAACACATTAATTTTAATATGACAAGCTTAAGATTTATTTAACTTTGCTTACACAATCGAATAAGCAAGTTACCTTAAATGTTTAATGGAACAATTTATAGAAAACTCTGGAAATTTTGTAAGATTTCTTTTGATTCCCCAAAAGTTATAAATGACACCAATACATTTGCACATAGTTCAAGAACTCCAACTACAGATGGTGTTCTTAGCCCTCTCTTCAGTTAATCATCTAGTAATAAATATACAAAAAATGCATACTTGAGAAGGCTGAAACTTGTGTATTATTATACATGTATGCATGGAAAAACAATTAATGAAAAAGGAGGACAGGACGTGGGTTTGAAAGAGAGCAGGGGAGACTACATGAGGAGGTTAGGGGGAGGAAAGGGAAGGGGAAAATATCATTATATTATCATCTCAAAAATGAAGTAAAAATATCAGCCTGGAAATTGAGAATTCTATGGTCCTAGTTAAACTGATAGGTAAATTTTAAACCATAAAAAAATACATGGCAAAAACTAATAATGCATAGCAGTGGCAAAGAGTAGCCTGGATGAAGACTTTTACCTTGTTTTCATTTTAATACTTTTAAAATTATTTGATGTAGAAATTAAGGATTAGTATCATTTTCACAGTCTACTTAAATTTATATTTATTTCCATCTCATTCTTTACATACCTCAATGTAAATGAGAAAAAATCCTAGATGCATTATGACCCATTCACATTAATATTTTCTTTCCTCTGAAAAGATATTGATCCTTTTAAAAATCATGAAAACAATATTAAATATGTACTTTCATTTTCAGTTTACCTCCCTCCTTAAGATAGAAAGGAATTTTCATCTGGGATTTTTTTTTTTTTTTTTTTTTTTTGCCAAGACTGAGAATTTTATTATCTTTTGTATTACAGGTTTCTGACACTAAAATTTCTCTGTTTTATTTTTCTAAAACTGTCCTTCTTGCTTCATTTTGATGTATATTTTCCTAGCACATAGATTTTTGAGTAGGCATCTTGCCAGTATTGCAATGTCACATTTCATTACCTCTGGTGTCCTCTACTTCTGAAAATAAATTGGTCTAATTGATATCATTATTCCTCTGTATTTATCACATTATTTTCTTTGAAAACGCTGTAGAGTATTTTTTCTTTGGTGTTTAGTATTGGTAATATAATTTATCTTAACAGAGTTTGCTTTGGATTTATTTTGATTTAATTTGACTGTTAAAATCCAATGCATACGGAGAATTTCTAGCATGGAGCATCCTATACATCCTTTCCAGCACATTTTCTATCCTTCTTTGAGACTTCTACCTCCATGCAGATGCACAACTCCTTCTTCCCAGGCCTGTGCTTTCGCTTTGACTCCTCCCTTTCTGTTATTTATACGGATAATTTCTATGCATTTTCTCTAAGACTGATAAATCTTATAATCCTCTCCAACTTACCCTTAAGATCAGTTTCAGGGAAGTTGTCCAGCAGTATCCATGAGTATGTGCTCCAGGACAACCACGGACTCCATAGTTTGCCTTGCATGGCACTGTTACATACATCTCACATACATACATATTACATACAGCTCAATACATCTCATTGACCTGTAGTCAACTCTCACATTCTAAGTTCTTCAAATAATCTCTCCATTATTTTTCTACCCCAAACAAGGCAAATGCCATGTTGAATTGTTGTAATATATGGACAAATTAAAGACTTTTATTCATTAATAATTTTTATCTGTGGACATTTGAGGTTTCTAATTTAGGACTTGCAATAGAAAAGAGTACGCATGCTTAATTTCAGAGTGTGTTTTTAAGCTCTATCATTTCTTTCTTCTTCTTTATAATAGATTTTGCTTTTATTTCTCGGATTTTGTACAAAGAAGACATTAATATAACCTTCAATTCCTAGCCATTAAATAGCCATATAACATATATTATCTAATAACTGTGACACCTAGAGTATTTCACAATATTTCTCTTGATTATTTTTATTTAATTTTGATTATATGCTTCTAATATGTTAAATTTGTATTACTTTTAAGTATGAATGTAATGAAAATTACTTTTTAAAAACTAAAGCATTTTATTTTAACATCTGACTTGCATTTGTGACCTATTCTGACCACAATATGAGTATAATCATTTTATCTTTGAAATTGTTTTATTTAAATGCTTCTTTTATTTGAAAAAATTTGTTATTTCTATACTATTTTGGAAGTCACAAGTGGCAAGTGTATATACACATATGTATATAACTTTAAAGTCATCAGGAAACACATATATAGCTCTATATATGTTTATAAAATATGTGCAATACACATATTAAAATATGTGGAAATACATATCTATATATGTTTATCTTTCTAGCTATAGATATCGACGTAGATGTAGACATATATATAGGCATAGATGTAGGCATAGGCATAGACTTAGACATAGATATATACACACATATAGTGCTATATACCTATCTAAACCTTATCTGCTTATTTTAATCAAATTATCTGAATTCATGTGGTATTCATTAATAAGAAATTTAATGATTGAAATGGAATTTATGATGGAAAGAACAAAAAGTCACCAACTTTGTAAAGAACAAAAAAGTCACCAGCATATATCTCAAACAGCATTATATATTTATTTTGATTTTTATCGATTATTTTGCCTCCCACTCAAAAAAAAAAAAGTAAAAAAAAAGGAACCTCTTAGTCACTTGGCTAACTTTAAGATACTTGTTCTTTTAAGTTGATAGAATTTGTGAAGTACCATTTGGCTTTTCCTAGTTTCTCCACAGAATGTAGTAATTTTCAAGAAGTTTCTTTTTGTTATTGGATATTTTATTTATTTATATTTCAAATGTAAGAAGTTTTTGTAGACAAAAAAAATTTCTTTTTCCCAATTGGCCTCCAATGACAGAATGTGTTCTGAACACATTACTTAAGGAAATACTGAAAAACCCTTAATGACTTATGAGTAAAGTGGCCTTAATATCTCTGTCTGACCATTATTTTTAGGTGTTTAGATATTGCTTCTCCTATGATATTGCTTATGAAAACACTACGGTAATTTGCTTTTCAGTTGTGCATGAGTAATCTTCCAGGTGTCGCCACAGTGATGCTTACCTTCTGAGTTAGCTACCCTTGTTAAGCACAAGCAAGGCAACCCCAATTAATTGGGCAATTAAAATTAAGGAACATGCAAAACAAAGAAATTCTCTTTATTCAGTTCACCTCAGCATAAAATATTGTTAATTCAACATTAAAGTGAACATATTATTTAAATAAATTCTAGGCTTTGTATTTGATCTTTGGTCTATCTAAGGCCAATTCCTTATCTTAATAAAAAGGCTTTTAGCTTTATATGCAAAACATTAAATATTAAGTTTTAGTTGCTTTTTTTTTTTTGCCAGTAGAATATCTACCTTTGACCCCTGACTAGCACCCTTATCCAAGTATAGATGTCAAAACCAATAAAGACTCTGACCAATGGTATACAGACATCCATTTTGATGAGGCTACTATGCTGAGTTGTGCCATATTTTAATTTTGGTGCTATTTTATTTAAATTATGTTTTTTAAGAGGTACATTAACTCCAAATAGTATGCATGATTTTGTAACTTAATTCATTTAAAATAAAGTATGCTCCTGTATGCATATCTGTAGAATGGCTCAGTGTAATTAGCATAATCTACTGAGTTTGCTCACTTTAAAGAAAGCTATCATGAAAGAATAGCTCAAACTGTATTTTGGAGGTTTGTTTGTTTGTTCGCTTGCTTTGCTTGTCTTTTTATGTTTCTTTCACTGTTTCTGTGCCCCTTCACTGGTCTCCAAGCTGGAGTACGTACCTTGGCATTCTCAGAAACGCTTTCTAACTATTTGATTTTCTGGATTCTTTATATGTAAGTGATCAGAGTATGGACACAGAACTGTGAGATCCTTCATTTTACTACAATTCAGTTCTGCTCAGTTTTAAAAAAAAAAATAGTGCATCAGATAAGGATGTTACTTTTCTTAGGGATTTAAAGACAATGTCAAAAGTAAATCAAGGTCACAGGGAGAAAGACTACTTGTCATTTGCTTGAAAGTTGGGCTTGGCTATTTTTGTGCTTTCCTAAATATGAACATGTTGATTGAATTGTTGAAAGGCTAGCAATTACAATCAGTATGTGAATTCATATCATTTTGATTTGTTCACAACCCCCATAATCCATATTTATCTGAGTATACACTTCACACTTCCTGACTTTCTTTAGTCTATGAATCCATTCCTATGGTATTGTTGATTCTTTCAGTGAGAATTTTGTTTACTGATATATGTGTGAGGACCAATTGCATAGGTATGCATTGCAGACAATATCCAGCCATTTTGATATCTGGAAAAACATGGATAGATTACAAGAATCCTATACTATTGACTATAGAGTGTTTATATATTTGTTAAATTTTGAACAAGTGTTGAAATTAATTCAAGTCATTGGGTGATATATAATAGTCATGAAAAATTCATGGCCTGATGAGAATGAAGAAAAGTAGTATACTCAGTATTAATAACACCTCAAAATATAGCTCATACTGAAATATTCACATTCGCATTACATTAGGAACTGGGAATTAAAGAAATTTACAACCAAGTCTCATTTGCCACTTGAATTTGTGAAGATGATAGAGCATGACATAAAATGACCAAGCTAATAGTCTGTAATGTGGCATCTTCATGCTTAACTTCATTAATGTCACTTCCTGTTATGGTTACATGCTTGTTGGGGTGTACTCTAGTTTAATGATAAAATAGAAAGTATCTAAATCACATCCAATAATAGAGGAGTCATTGGATACCACTCTTCTTCATTTCAACACCAGAAAACAGTCTTTGGGGTGGCGGAATTATACATAAGTTTATTTATAAATCCCTAAAATATATTTTTCAAAATTCTCTATCAAATTCTAACATCTGTGTTTTCTTTCTATTTTGTAAATATAATGGATTGCATTAATGCAAACAAACAAATTATTTTTAGGCAATTTAGATATATGCCTCATAGAGACTTTGCAAACCCAAGGCTGGAAACCACAAGCAAAATAAAATCTAATCTTCCACCTAACCTATTGTACCTATTGTAGTGTACAATAGATGACAAGTACCATATTTTTGCTTGTTTTGTTTTGTTAGCATTTTTATTATTATTAATTTAATTTTTTACAGTCTAGCCATTTGAGATCCATGTAACAGAGATTGATCTTTAGGTTTTCTCATTGTTACAGAAAGGATGAACGTATATAACACTAAGCCTAAGTGTTCAGAACAAATATTTTATATCATAGTTTTTATATGACATAATTCAATATTCCAATAAGGGTAAATGCTTACAAGCTTAGAATTTCCTATATGGGTAATGGCTTAGGCCATTTAGAAATTTTCCTTAGAAACTGTATTGTTCCACCTTTGATAGACAGCAAATATAATATATATGTATGACTGAGGTACTAAGCCACCTTATTTAACAGGTCAATTCAGGATTTTTATATCTTAGTAATGACTAAGAATATACAAATATTAAATGCATAGTTTGTTTATTTTATAAGTCATGGAGAACAATGACATTCTGACTACAAAATGAACTACAGTTCTTGAAAACAAAATATATTAAAAATATAACATGTAATATAGTAATGTTTTCCAGACTTTCACTCTTGAATTTCTGTCATTTTCTTAGGAAAGAAGGGGGAGATGAAGTTTCTTCATTCGGTTTGAAATTTGTTTTGAGCTGTACTTTTTCTTACTGTATTATTTTCAGATAATACTAGATATTTCCTGAGAAAGACAGATCTCTGTGCTTGTGAAGGATGTTTCTACAGGACATCAAAAAAATTAATGACGGAAAGATTCCATTCTATTTCTAAAGTGCCTTGCGGAGCTTGAACATAGCTGAGACTACTGGGTAATCTGAATCAATTATATTGAATTCACATCGGGTGATTATGCTCTGCCCAACTCCTCCCCCAGCCAGCTGTTCCTAATCAGTCCTCATTCCTTAGTTCAACTAATGCTCCCCCCACCCCCACAATGCTGACTGTGTCTTATTTCAGCAAGACTTCTTAATAATTGCCCACTCATTTGGATCAAACTTCCCCATCACTTGCCTTTTGACTTTTTGCTTCCTCTCAGTTACTTCTGGCTTCTTTACATGAAATATTAATGACATCTTATTGTTTTCCTTTGCTAGAAATTCATACAAATTGTGGAATTTGGAATGCCCATTGATATTTTCAATAAGACAGTCAATGTCCAAAGATGAATACATACATTTTCTTTAATTTCTTAGCATAGCTAATTTTCAGACCTAAAATAAAAGCCAAGAAATGGACTTTAATATTTCCATTTTATAATCATTTCAGAGTATTATTGAAAACTAGAACTACCTTGAGATTTTCTGGTACCATACTCATTTTTTTCCATAAGATCATAACAAAACTAATAGGAACATTTTTAATGGTTTTTGTGGTAGGATAAATTATGGATTTAATTTTGTTGTTCTTGATTTTATTTTATTTTGTTATGTTTTGTTTTATTCATTCAAGACAAATTCTCACTATATATCCTTAACTGGACTAGAAAATTCTAGGTACACTATATTTGTCTAGATTTACAGAGATTAACCTAACCCTGCTTCCTCAATAGTGTGTTTAAAGGTCTGGCACTATAACCTTTAGATACTTTATTTTTAAATTGAGAAAACTGTATTATACTAAACAGCAACAATGTAGACCACTCACAACTTACTGTACCTGGAATATATATGAGGTAAATAATATAAGGTCTCCAACTGTGTGGTAAAGAATGTCAGTGTGTAGGTGAAGCCTCAGTATATTTAATTGCTGGTTCAAGCTAAAATGGTGGCTATTTGCCATATATGAAGCCAAATTTTTAAAAAATCATTGGAGGGAGTTGAGCAGGGTTGGGTACAGGGGGAGCATCCTTTCAGAGGCAAAGGGGAGGAGGGAAGAAGTGAAGAAATCTTGGAAGGAGGACTGGAAAAAGGGAGAAATATTTGAAATATAAATAAATAAAACAATTTTTAAAAAGCATATGAGGTAGCCTTTATTTCTAGTTTCCAGATAGAAATAGTTAGGAACCCTAGTCATGAGTTCAATTTCCCTGCTCTAAAATGGATTTTCACTCTCCCAAAAAGTCTTTGGTTGTCCTTTGTGACAAAATCACATAAGCAAAGTGACCCTACCACTTGCTGACCACATTCTTTCCTTATACTACCGTAGTTATTTTAAAAACATACAATGTTTGAGTGTGCAGATGACTGGGCTGTGATTGTGACAGAATGTGCGTAAGGAAGTCGGAGGATGACATTATAGATAGGGTTCCTTCTGTTCCATCTCTTCCTTTGGCTCCAGAGGTCATGCTTAGCTCAACAAGCTTGTGCTGCCCAGCGAATGCTCCTCACTTGCCCTATACCAGCTTCCATTTTCACACTTTAAACAAAACAGGCCTTTCTTTTTCCCAGTTGGGGCAATTCATATTTTAGAGCATCAGTTTAAGGCTTTCTTACGGAAAGAAAATATGCAATTAAAGGCTTAATGCTAATGTATTAATAATTTAAGTTGATGCATTTATTTCTCTTCCCTAGCCTAACAACATTAAGATGGATAAGAAAAGCCTATGCTTATCCTAGGTATTTCCTATAATGGACTTTTCTGCTGTAAGCTTATAACTCTGGTGGCAAAGGGGAGTGTTTTTAAATTATGAAAATGCTGTTATAACATCTGGGTAACCAAAATTGAAGGAAAACAAGGGCTAGTCTTTGAAGATAGAGTAAAATCCTAGGTAAAGGGAAAGAGGAATCTCTACTGACTCTGATCTACATACCTGAGCATGTAGATGCTCTTTGCATGAGAAAATAATTGAGGAAAGGGCTAATATCCTCACTGTGAACTTTTTTTATTTATTTTTTAATATATCTATCTAAATCTAGTAAATAGAAATGCTGCATAAGTAGTGGGATATAGAAAATTTGAAGGTAGGGGTTAAGGAGCAATAGCATTGTCGTCCACCAGTATATAACACTTAAAAATGAACAGATAGTAAACACATTGTAAAATAAATATGAATAGAAATATGAATAGGGAAGATGGACTTTTTCTACTGTCTGTAACATTAATTAAGAGAATACAGCATTCTCTTTCCTTCTATTCTCCCACTTATATAACAAAACAGTGATACAATTGAGCATTCTTTATCAAAATCTAAACAACAATTACTCAATTACTCATGATTTAAGATTTGATCTAGAGCCCTGAGCAGACCTTGGGCGCGAACTCCTCAGCCAGTCCCACAACAACCCAGAGGAAGCTCCACTCCCAGGCACTCTAATACATACAGGATCATAGGATTAGAGGTGAGGAGGACACAATATCTGTCCCAACACTGGGAGTAACTGAGACCAGTGGGGTCCAGGGACCCAGGAACCCCGCTGGACCAGTAGCAAGGGTTCCTTCCGGTCTGGGCCGGTGCCCTGAGCAGACCTTGGGCACGAACTCCTCAGCCAGTCCCACAGCACCCAAAGGAAACTCAATTCCCAGGTGTTCTAACATGCCCAGGATCACAAGATCCTAGGATCTCAGAGACAGCTGGTTTCTGAGGAGTTCTGACACAACCAGGATCACAGGAAGGACAGGCTCCAGTCAGGTCAAAAGACCTGGCAGGTAAAGACTAGAGATAACCAGATGGCAGGAGGCAAGAGCAGAACATAAGCAACAGAAACCAAGGTTGTCTGGCATCATCAGAATCCAATTCTCTCACCATAGCAAGTCCTGGATACACCACCACACTGGAAAAGCAAGATTCAAGTCTAAAATCACTTCTCATGATGACGATAGTGGACTTTAAGAAGGACGTAAATAACTCCATTAAAGAAATACAGGAGAACACAGGTAAGCAGCTAGAAGCCCTTAAAGAGAAAACACAAAAAGTCTCATAAAGAATTACAGGAAAACACAAACAGACAGGTGAAGAAATTGAACAAAACCATCCAGGGTATAAAAATGGAAACAGAAACAATAAAGAAATCACGAAGAAAGACAACCCTGGAGTTAGGGAATATAAGAAAGAAATCAGGAGTCATAGATGCAAGCATCACCAACAGAATACAAGAGATAGAAGAGAGAATCTCATGTGCAGAAGATACCACAGAAAACATTGACACAACAGTCAAAGGAAATGCAAAATGCAAAAAGCTCCTAACATAAAACATCTAGGTAATCCAGGACACAATGAGAGGATGAAACCTAAGGATAATAGGTAGAGAAGAGAGTGAAGATTCCCAACTTAAAGGGCCAGTAAATATCTTCAACAAAATTAGAGAAGAAAACTTTTCTAACCTAAAGAAAGCAATGTCTATGAACATACAAGAAGCCTACAGAACTCCAAATAGACTGGACAAGAAAAGAAATTCCTCCTGTCACATAATAATAAAAATATCGAATGCACTAAACAAAGAAAGAATATTAAAAGCAGTAAGGGAAAAGGTCAAGTAACATATAAAGGCAGACCTATCAGAATTACACCAGACTTCTCACCAGAGGCTATGAAAGCTAGAAAATCCTGGGCAGATGTCATACAGACCCTAACAGAACACAAATGTCAGCCCAGGTTACTGAACCCAGCAAAACTCTCAATTACCATAGACGGAGAAAACAAGATATTCCATGACAAAACCAATTTTATACAATATCTTTCCACAAATCCAGCCCTACAAAGAATAATAGATGGAAAACACCAACTCAAGGGGGGAAACTAACAGACTGGATACATAAACAGGACCCAGCATTTTGCTGCATACAGGAAAGGCACCTCAAAGACAGACACTACCTCAGAGTAAAAGGTTGGAAAACAATTTTCCAAGCAAATTGTCCCAAGAAAAAAGCTGGAGTAGCCATTCTAATATCAAATAAAATCAACTTTCAACCAAAAGTTATCAAAAAAGATAAGGAAGGGCACTTCATACTGATCAAATAGAAATATTTAAGGGGTAACTTCAGCAAGTGTTATAGGTATCTGATGATTCTCAGTGTAATGACCTTGGGAAATACAAACGAATGTTGCTCTTTGCTCAGAGTGAAGCTAACATATCTTCAAGGGAGGTATTTGAATTTTATTTTCACATTAGGGAGGTGAGCCCTGCATTTTTCAGAAGACTAGTATTTATTTTCTCTGAATTTAGTCAGGAGTTGTCAACTTATTTCTAGTTGAGTGTGACAGTAGTAAGGTTATCAAAGCCCACTGAAAACAAGTAACATACGTGTGATTTATGAGATTAGGCCATGTGCTATTTTCACTGAAGTCAACTTTCTTTTGTCATTTCAAAGGAGAAAAAATGAATGGCCTATAAAACTATAAGAGTTGATCTGTCAGAATAATTTCGAATTACATAATATTTTTACAAAATGATTTAATTTATTTTAATCACACTTATAATGTGAAAATAAAAGATGATGATAATATTGGCTTCTAAAGTTTTAGCCAAAAAAATAGCATTTTAATTATTATAGAAATGTCTACAAGTAATCTCATAATTTATTAATTCTGTATTTAATTTTGACATGGTTCTCATAATTCACCATTGTATATAATACTCTGATAGATATTCCACAGTACATGAATATTTTTGTTCACATAAATTCCTAGAAATCAGTTTACTAGATAAAATTTTATGCACAATTTATACTTTGATACTTGTTGGTAAACCGTTCATTACAAGTACTGTATTGATTTTTATTGTTATATGGGACATTTCTCTAAAATTCTCTAACAATTAAATTTTATTATTAAAAAAAAGATTTGGTCTAGATAACACATTCTTCATAGTATCACAAATTAATTTCCCTTTAGCTTAGGCTTTATCATTGCTATTCATATTTTTTGCACTTCTAGGGTTATAATTCAGAACCTTGTTCCTGGAATCCTCTACCTACAACTACACCAATGATGTTATTAATTTTAATTATCCATTGTCATCTTTTACATTATAAACTTTCTGAAAAAGAGAATCACATATCCCAGTCTCCAGTACTATGTCTGAAATATTGAGGACATTAATGATTTACTGTGTTAACAAATAAAATGAAAGAAATAATAGTAAAAAACAGTGAGAAATAAAGAGTGAGCCAAGTAAGTAGCAGGAAGGGTTCATATGGAGGAAAGGAATGCCTAGTATTTTTTAGCACATCCAACAGAAAGTCCCTGATGCTAGGAAAACAAGAGCCTCTCAGGACCCTGTGGGGATGGCATTAGCTAAAATACCCCACAAAGCAAAAGGAGAACCTGTCAAAACCATAGCCAGAGGCCCCCTGGTTGAGAGATGGGGCCAACCACCCATCTCCAAAATTTTAATCCAGAATTGCCCCAGTTTAAAGGAAATACAGGGACAAAGAGTGGAGCAGAGACTGAAGGAAAGGCCATCCAGAGACTGCCCCACCTGGGGATCCATCCCACATGCAGACAGCAAACCCAGCCAGATTGTGATACTACTAGCAGTTATTAAAGCAGAAATACACAACAAAGAGCCCCCATAATTCAGTTTTCTCCTTTGTGAAAGGAGAGGGGTGATCTAAGGCCCCCAGCTTTAAGATGCGAAGGCTGTGTGGCTCTCAGATTTTCAAGTCAAATAGGACCTGTGATTTGTGTGCATTTTCCCCTTCCCCAGCTTGGACATGCTCTCCAATATTTTTACTGGTCATGTGTGTCCCTGTGGTCACTGGTTATTCTCACCTCCTCTCAAACATTTCTGCTTGATGTCTTTGATACCGCTGTCTGTGATGATCATGTTTAGTCTAGCTTGATTTGGGTTTCTTTCTCAATCCATAAAGAGGGGAAAAAAGACCCCATTGTTTCTTTTGCTGCTGTTCTCTTTAAGGTTTTATCATTTTAAATAGAGTTATCAGAAATAGACATAATTTGAAATTGTATAAAGATAATCTGGAAGGAAAAGCAGACAGGGACTCACAATGCTGATTACCATGCAGGTTTGACTCTGCAGAGCACTTTGTCACTGATTTGCCCTGCTCCATTTCTGGCCATATGTCTAAATGCTCAGGAATTAGCAGCTACAGCATTGCTATAACTTCTGCCTCATCCACATGTTGCTACTGAACAGAAAACCACATGGTTTCTGGAAGCTAATCCCAATTAATTCTGCCATCAATGGCAGTTTGTTTTTGAAGTTGGGCAATTTAATTACTGGTTTTTAAAAGCTCGGATTACACAAAATCCTATAGAGAACATGTATCCAAGTGTTTATGGCAAAATGAAATAAAGCCCCAAGTCCAAAACTCATTAAAGTAAAACATATTAGGTCAGCCTTCAATCCTGTTCTTTCTTAGTGCTTAAGGAACTAATGCAGGCACATTAGCCTTCCTGTTCCTGTCAACGATAGATACTAGAGCTGATATTTCATTAGAGAGGGGATTAAATTTAAAAACCAGAATAATGGAAAGTTTTAGTGATACTAAATGAGTCATATGTTTGTAACTTAAATTCTTCCTTTTAGGTTTTAAATAATTAGGGAAATGATCTTCCAATATACTGCTGTAGAAGCAATACAATTATTGTGTTGAACACTGGACCTAATTTCCTATCATTAATTGTACATGTTAATTGAGAGTCATTTCAGCCAATCAGTCAAAGGCAAGCTCTTAATGAGTTTCTGTAATGTGAACAATTCTGTATATAGTTTTGTAGAGCCTAGTTTTCCAGCTTTTAAAAATTAAAATTCAGTTTGGAACTCATTTTATACTCTAAGGAGAGATACATGTACATATTTAACAGTGAGAGGGAAGAACATTTATAACTGGGAAGCACTCTGATATAGTCTGTAATCTCTAACTTTTATAGAATATTAATTTTTCTCTTGTTAATTTATTCTATTTTAAAAATTATTTAAATCAAACACTGCCCTTTCCCTTTCCTGCCTTCACAGAGACCCTCCCCACAAGCCCCCGTTTCTTCTCCTCTGAGAGGGTGGGGATCCCCCAACCCTGGCTCATCAAGTCTCTTTTACAGTAGGTGCCTCAGAGGTTGCACTATGTCCAGGCAAGTTGGCCTTATTTGGGAACAGATACCTCAGGCTACAGCTTTAGGCAGAGCCTCCACTTCAGTTGTTGGAGGACCCTTGTGGAGACTGAGCTGCTTTTTCATGCATGTGTTCCAGGGACCTTATTCAAGCTTGTGCTTGTTCTTTAGTTGGTAGCTCAGTCTCTGAGAACTCCCAAGAGTCCAGGTTAGTTGACACTATTAGTCCTACTTTAGGGGTTCCCATTCCCTTCAGGGCCTTCAATCCTTCCCCCAATTTTTCCACAAGAGTCCCAGACCTCTGTCTAATGTTTAGCTATGGGCTTCTGAATCTCTTTTCATTGGTGGCTAGGTTGAGCCTCTCAGAGGACAGTTACGGTAGGTTCTTGTCTACACCAACAGTATCATTAATAATCTTAGGGATTGGTGTTTGCCCATGGGATGGGTTTCAAGTTGGACCAGTTCTTCTATTGTAATAAGAAATGTTGCTTAAGACACATGGGCAGAAGACTGAGAAGCATTGTTATTGTAATAGGGGATATGTCTTTAAGATGATACATAGGTCAGAAGAGAATTGTATGAAATAGTTTCACATAAGGATCAGTGAAATTGATATCAAGTGATAAGACCTGCGATAATTCTCATGAATAAGAGTGAGTATAAGTCAGATATGCAAAAAAACGAGCACTGGAGTGCTCACAACCATTTTTACAGCAGTTGGAGTGCCAATTCTAGTTGAAGCATATATATAATATTAAAACAAATTACCGACAAGAGAACTGTAATAAGAATAACAACAGCTAAGAGTGAGAAATATAGGATCCTTCCTAATGTAGGAGAAACTAGAGAACAATTAAATATTTTGATTATTAGAAATGTAAAATTGAAACCTTAGAGTTTAATTGGAAGGAAACTTTGAGAATAAAGTTTGAAGGAATGATGCTGGGGGAGATGCACCATAGCAGCCATTTCTAATGTCAATAAATATAATCTAATTGGGTGATGTCAAGAAAGTCTATGGGGGGTTCACGTGTTGAAGGCTTTGGTCCCAGTACAATTCTCTAAACTAGTATTTGAAAATGTATTGGAAAATGAAAGTCTCACCTTAATCAATAAATTGTTCCAATAAAAGATTCATAGCAAGATGACTTTATTTGGGTATGATACGTGGCCTAGTTGGAGAACGTGAACTAAAAAGTGAGTACCTTTGAATGTCATATCTTGTCCCCAGACCTTTCATCTTCTCTCTCCACATCTGAAATCAGATCAACAGCTCTGCTCCACTGTGCCTTCTCCCTGAATGAAGCTCTGATTCACCACAGACCCCGAACAATGAGGCAAGATGGTCATAGGGTAAAAACTCTGAAATGGGCATTCATCTTAACTATTTCTTCTAAGTTTATTTCTCTCAGACAATTTGTCACAGTATCGAAAAGCTAACTGACATATTTCATCACATTTTGTTGTATTATTTTAAGACTTCAAGAAATAAACTTAAATGTAACATATGTTGTTAACTTATTAAACTAATATTTATGATGAATTTCTGGCAAACCACTGTAGAAAATAATGCGGAAGCATGTGGAGTTTGAGAAAAAGTCTGTACATATTTCTAGAAGGAGAAGAGGTAATATGTATAGAGAACAAGTAACATCAGTTTATATACCCCTATGGGACCTTACAAAAATATACTCTAGTTTACAAAATCTACCTATTAAAGGCTATTAGTAGGGATGTGTTGACTACAAGAGACAACACAGACCTGAGAATGAGAAAGAAGTTATAGGAGGATTTTCAAATATGTTTGTTACTGTTACATTTCTCAATTTGAAAAAAATCAAATATACTGTATATGGATTAATGACCTAAACCACAAAAGCATGAAAACTCTGGAGGTATGACCATATCATGAAGAGAAGTTTTCCATCAACCATGTAATTAGGACAGCTCTCTGCTTCTAGAAGGTCATGAACTCAAAGAAATCTTAAATCTACTATATTTAAATATCTAACTTTATTGTCGAGTTTTAGTTAAAGCTGTTACAAAACAAATCAGAGTAAGAGTCTTCAGATCTACCACATCATGTAATTGAGGGCCTGAGGTGAGGATTCTCCATTTGTAACACATCCAACAAACAAAGCTTCAAAATATTCCAACTTAAGAAATATATTCCTTTTTTCTTTATTCTTTTAATGGGTGAATGGGTTTACTTGACTTTTACTTCTAGATTAGAGCCTAACAGTTTTGGGATGCAAATGTGGCAGGAACTTCAAGCAACTGATCAAATCACATTCATATTCATGAAGAGAAAGCAATGCACTAATATCTGCATGCCAGAGCTCAGCTCAGTCTCCATTTTCATTCATTCAGGGTCCCAGCTACCTGCATTTGGCATGAGTATTCTCATTTCTAATAACCCTGTTAGGAAATTCCTCCTTTACAAGACAGATGAACTGACTATTGAAGACTAAGTGATGCTTTTTAGTCATACTGTCACAGATTAAGCTACAACTAGGACCCAAGTTTTCTTAATTTTTTGTTACTTTTTTTGTTAAAACATTTTCAGTGTTTAGACATGTCTGACTCTGAAACTTAGTCCTGATTTAGATATTTGGACCATATTAAAAAGGTTAGATTCTGTAAATTAGTATTTGTAAATTGGGGCTAATTAGATATAATTTAAAATTGAGATATGCATCATTTTGGTTAGCTAACAATGGTTGGCAAATCGTGTCTATAATTGACAGCTGCTGTCACTATTCTTCTCTATTGAGTTCAGTAGTTCAGGTGTCCATGTATGTGAGTGCTAGAGCAACACTGTAGACTTACACCTAGTCCTGGCCCTTGGCTAGCTCTGTAACCTTGTGAGAAGTGATTTCACCTCATTTTATAAGGCTGTCATTTTTGGTAAACTGGCAGAAGGATGTAACAACCTGAAAAATTACTAAGAAGATGGACTTCATGCAAGCAAAGAATTTTACAAAGGTATACCACACTCCTGATGTCAATATATGTGCCCCCTTTACTGAGCTTTCATAAAGGAAAATATAGGGAAGCAGAATTAAGGACGTCACTGCTGCATAATCAGATGAATTTGAGTCCTAGAAGGAGTGTGAAATGTGGATCCTATAAAGGAGGTCAGAACAACCTTGGAGTCAGGAACACTAGATACCTGAGTCTTCTGTAGATAGAGTTGTCTATTTGGATATTTCAAATTTAGGTGTAGCTGAAAATTGGTTAGACTGCACATCCCCCTGGCTTTCCTTGCTCTGTTGTTTATTCCTCACCTCTGGGAGTCCTCTGACTTTTCCCTTACAACCTTTCTTGTTTCTTTACCCTGAAAAAAGAATTTGTATTTTTCTTTGGATTTCTAAAAATTTAGGGAGTTAAAAACTCTTTAAGATATTTTCTAGCTTCTCTTATTTTAAATTTGAGTTTAGATTTCAAGGAACTTATTCTTGTGAGCGGAGAAATTATTTTGAAATGCTTGAATTCAAGTGGCTGCCTATGAGACATTCAGGTCACAGAAGCTAATTAAGTTCTTCATGTACCATAATAAATAACACAATCAGCTACCTTTAGTTTAAAACATAACACCATTATGATTAACATCAGTTAAAACAGCAAGTCATATTTATGTATGTACATAAAAATAAGCTGCCATTAATTCCTAATGACTGTACTTTCAGAGGTCTGAGATTCTTATTCATAGCAGGCTTCATAAACTTTTTATCTGAAGAGCTCTGTGACAGTCTACTACTTGGTACCCTAAAATATTCACCACACAGAAAAAAATGACTTTTAAAATATTTTGTTTTTAAATGATGATGAAAATTTAAAGAACAGGATCTATTAATGACATTATAGGCTATGTTTTGATTCAATGAGTAACAATACTTATCTCTTCAAATACTCATTATTAATTTATTGTGGAAAAAGTTCAAATTCCTTTCTTCTAGCTTTTCTAACTTTGTAGTATATTAATGTGCTTTGTAGTCAGTCTACACTTGAATATCATTCCAGATTTTCCTGCTCCTATCTAGCTATATCCTATCATGGATTTACTTTCTTAATTACCCCTATATCTACCTTAACAGTCCCTGGCAGCCATCATTCTACTCCTGGTTATCATAGACAGACCCTTTCAGATTCCAATTATTAGATGTTCATGTAACTCCAGGGGCACTTTCATTCATTGCTTGGCTGTGCCATTCACATAATGAATAAAAGTTCCAGCCACATTGTTGCAAATCACAGGAGTTCAACAGGTGCAGGTCTCTCCACATAACTCCTCTGTTTGATGAAATGTGAAGAAAAAAATATTCCTTTTTTGATTTTAAAAGAAAATGAAAATCATTTAAAAGATTCTAACAATTTCACATGAGACTCCTTATCTAATCTTTCTGAATTTCTCTATCCTAGGTTGCTATAGGGTGAACCTCTACTCACAGGAGTTATTTTTTATTTGTTATCAGGTGCTACAGTGATAAATTCTTGCAGGAAATGCAGAACAGTATTCTTCAGTTTTGAAAAGATACTAAGCCAAATTCAACAACTGAGCGAACATTCAAGTTTGTCTGCCTCTCAATTAGACATCAATTTCAAGCATGGCTACTTCCTTATACAAACTAATTTTAGCTTAAAGGTGTGTACTTTAAGCTAAAAGTATGTGTCTGTATGCCAGTCAGAGGGGTATTAAATGTGTGTGGCATGTCTGCACTCCAGCTGAATCACACAGACCTAGGACTTTAGATGTGATCTCTTGCAAAGCAGCCATGTTGCTGGAATAAAACTCCTCCACAGAAAAGGTAATTATCCACATCTTCCAACTACAAACCCTATGACCTACAACACTGACCTGACTGTAACATATACTGGTACAATAATGGCACAAATATTATATGAGTAACCAACCAATTTTCAAAATAAAAGGATTATAATGCATTCTATGGGAAGGACCCCCAATGACATTGTAAAAATTCAAGGAACTTAAGACTAGACGGCTTATCTACATAGCGAAAACCTAATACTATTATTCTTGTAAAAGTGTTTACTGCTCTAGAGGTGGTGGGACATGGGAGAACGGAAGTGATAAATGAGGTAGACCCATGCCATAGTCAACTTTGTTCTGAGTCTCAAATAATTTATACGCAGAGGATTAAGAAAGGTAGTGGAAGTAAATTTCTCATGAGTTCAAGGTATATATAATCACAAGGACAAACCACGCATGGCAAAAACTTTTTTTTAAGAGAGATATATTTAAGGATAGTTTAAACATTTAACTGAATAAAGCAGCAAACAATAATGAGCAATCTCTAGTAAACTCATAAGTATTTGTTACAGCTGATAGGAGTACCAAACACACTGCAATAACAATTTCATGTTTTGAAAAAAACTGAGGTTACAAGACTCTTTCCCCCCTCCTTGCAGTGTTCTTACAGACACTCAGAATTCTCCTCACATGGCTTCCTGTTCCTGGGAAAAATTTTTTCTTTTTTAAATTTTCAAATATTTTTATTTTATTAATTATTATTAAAACATAAATGGAAGAACAAGCAAAATTATTTCCAATAACATGCCTATATCCTTAGATCAGTGCCTTGCTCAACCTTCATCAGAGATGCTTCTTCTTGGAGTAGGTGGTGATTAACATAGACAACCACAAGTAATCATTGTGTAGACAGTGTGGTATTGAAGTATTTATATATAAGCAGAACATCTACATCAAAACTTTTTTAACAGTGATCAGGAATGTGTGCAAAAGAGGAGGAAGAAAGATTGTAAGACACAGAGATGGTGACTGAGTTCAAGGAAACAGTGTAATCCAGTCAGGACTGTCAACCACAGTCCTGGACATGGCCCATACCCAGAAGTATTAGCTAACATAATATGGAGTCCAGGTTTGTTTGTTTGATCTTTGTTTTGGTATTTTTTTTCCTTGTGTTTTGTTTTGTTTGGGAGAAAGAGATAGATAGATCATAATATATTTGCATTGGATTGGTTATGATAGGGATTTGGATAGGACAGGAAGGAGTTTTCAGAGGAGAAAGGATAAGATGAAAATATGCTGCATTAAAAATATTTAAGAGAAAAAAAATAAAAATGCATTTATAAACAATATTGAATATTTAAACGTAAAAACAGGACATGCGACATATCCTTCTAGACATTGCCTGTAATCACTAGGCAGAGTTCAATTATGACAAAACACTTGAAAAGCAAATGTGTATATGACAATAACAGACAAGTCTCTATTATTTTCATCCTATTTAATGTCCATAGTTGGTTTTACCATACTGTGTGGAACAGGCCTTCGTGAAGCATAAATGCCAGTTGATAGTAATTTGTAGACTTTAACAGTAATTTGATATAATGTCAGTATCAAATAAAGAAATTTGGTTTTCTTACAGTTTTGATCTACAATTCTTTTTATCTTATTTTTGTCATTTATTTATTTATTTATTACTTACTTATGCTCCAGATTTTATTCCCCTCCCGATTCACCCTCTGTTCCACATACCATATTTTCTCCCCAGACCCTTGTCTCTTTGAGGATGTCCCCACCATCCACTACCCATCCCACCAGACCTTTAAACTTCCTCGGAACCTCCAGCTCTTGATGCATCTTCTATGACTAAACCCAGACCCACAGTCCTCTGCTGTATATGTGTTGGGAGCTTCATATCAGCTGGTGTAATGCTTCCTGTTTGGTGATCCAGTGTTTGAGAGATCTCAGAGGTCCAGTTAATTGAGACTGCTCGTCCTTTTACAGGGTCACTCTCCTCCTCAGCTTCTTCCAGTTTTTCTGAATTCAGCTATAGGAGTCAGCAGCTTCTGACCATTGTGTGTAAATATCTGCATCTGACTCTTTCAGCTGCTTGTTGGATCTTTCAAAGGGCAGTCAAGCTAGGTCCCTTTTTGTGAGCACTCCCTAACCTCAGTAATAGTGTCAGGCCTTGAGACCCTTGAGCTGGATCCCACTTTGGGCCTATTGCTGGACCTTCTTTTTCTCAGGCTCCTCTCCATTTCCATCCCTGCAGTTCTTTCAGACAGGAACAATTACGGATCAGAGTTTTGACAGTGGGATGGCAACCCCATCCCTCGCTTGATGCCCTGACTTTCTGCTGGAGGTGGGCTCTACAAGCTCCCTCTCCCCACTGTAGGGCATTTCGTCTAAGATCCTTCCCTTTTATTCCTGAGAGTCTCTCACCTCCCACGTTTCTGGTACATTCTGGAGGGTCCTTCCAACTTCCTACCTCCCAAGGTTGCCTGCTTCCTTTCTTTATGCTGGCTCTCAGGGCTTCAGTCCTTTTCCTTCACCCAATACCACATCATGTGAGCAAAGCTCAGAGTACCTGGAAAATGTCTGGATACGTCCAGCTGAAATTGATTCTATGAATTCATCATCACTATTTTAATAGAAAATATCTATAAGTAGCAGGTAGATTTGGAACAAAACCTCAAACTATAGATAAATCACATTGAATATGTTTTCTAAAATACAAGAAAGATACTTGGACTGTGAAAATATACTTATCAAAGACTCCTATTTTTTTCTTTTAAATAAATATCACTCTGGTGTTTATCTTCATAGAAACAGAATGTTAAAATAAAAAGCATAATAGTTAGACCAAACTATTTGTTGTTTAATGACTAATGAATAAACAGTGATATTTCATAATATCTGTGTTGTCTATAAAGTCCTAATGGTTAAAATATATTTTTGAAATTAGAAATTGGAGAAACTTTGGAGAGAAAATTTTATAAAATTTTGATTTTAAAATTGAAATATGACATAGAAGTACTAATGAGATGATCACAACCATTCCCACTCCACAAACAGAAAATATTCAACAACTGGTATATTTATAATGAGACTTGAAATATCAGAATATTTTCACACAATAGTTAAATGAAATAAATCATATATGCAATGGTATAAAATTTTGACATGAGATTCTTTTGCTTGTACTATGAGTTTTCTTCTTGTTGAATGGATCCTATAAGCTTGTACAAGCTAAGAATGAGAAAGGTACAGTGGTCAATGACTCAGTCAGTGAGACATAGTTTCTCACTGGTGTTTGGTGTGGAGTTCAAAAAAATGTGAGAAACAGTTGGCATATGGGGAACTTCAGAAGGATAAAGCTGGCATTTTTAAAGTATCAACCTCTTCCATAAAGAAGTGGATAATAGGTATGATAGGTCAGTTATGACTTCCTGACTGAGTATGTACAAAGAGTTTATTAGATTGGTGTGAGGTGGAATCTCAGCACTGAACTGATTTTCATTTCCCTGAGGACTAAGGATGTTGAACATTTAAGTGTTTCTGAGCCATTCGAGTTTCCTCTGTTGAGAATTCTCTGTTTAGCTCTGTACTTCATTTTTGAAATTGGGTTATTTGGTTTGTTGTTATCTAACTTCTTGAGTTCTTTATATATTTTAGATATTAGCCTCTAACTGATATAGGATTAGTGAAGATCTTCTCCCAAACTGTATACTGCAGTTTTGTCCTATTGAGAGATTCCTTTGACTTACAGTAGCTTTTCAGTTTCATGAGGTCCCATTTATCAATTGTTGATCATAGAGTCTGAGTTATTGGTATTCTGTTCAGGAAATTGTCTCTTGTACTAATGTGTTCAAGGCTATTCCCCACTTTCTATTTAATAAGATATAATATATCCAGTTTTATGTTGATCCACCTGGAATTGAGTTTTGTGCAGGGCGATAAATGCAGATAGTTTTCATTCTTCTACATGCAGATATCCAGTTAGACTAGCACTATTTGTTGAAGATTCTTTTTTCTATTGTATGAGTTTGGCTTCCTTGTGAAAAAAATCAAGTGTTTACCTTACAACGATCAAAATGGCTAAGATAAAAAAATCAATCAACTGTGTGTACTGGCCTGTATATGGAGAAAGGGAAATACTTCTCCATTGCTGCTTGGAATAGAACCTTGTATAACTCTGGAAATCAATCTTGTGGTTCCTCAGGAAATTGGAAACATTTCTTGAAGACCCAGCTATACCACTTCTGGGAATATACCCAAAAGATGCTCCAGCATATCACAAGGACATGTGCTCCACTATGCTCATAGCAGCTTTATTCATAATAGCCAGAAACTGTAAACAACCCCAACATGGCACTCAATAAAAGAATGGATTTAGAAAATGTGGTTCATTTAAACAATGTGGTTCATTTAATACTACGCAGTATTAAAAACATGTGCATTGTGAATTTTGCAGGCAAATGGGTAGAACTAGAAAATATCATCCTGAGATAGGCAACACAGACCCAAAAGGATGTGCATGGTGTGTACTCACTAATGCACAGAATACATCTGGTACACCCCACAGACGCAGAGAAGTTAAAAAAGAAAGAAAGCAAAAGCCATAATGTTGAATCATACTTTGAATGGGGAACAAAATAGCCATAGGAGGCAGAGGGAGAGAGAAAAGTGGGTGGGAGAGTATAAGGGGAGGAAAGGATAGGACAGGTGTGAAGAGAGGCTGGAGAGAGACCCAGAGGGCCAGAAAAGTGAATGAAAATCTTTAGCTGCCAGGTATGGGGGGGTGGGGTTGGAGTAATCTTTAGAAAGTTTCAGAAATATGAGAAGTGGGAGGCTCTCAAGAGTCAATAAGGATGATCTGAGCCATGATGCCTAACAGTGGGAACATGGAACCTTAAGAAGGCCCCTCCTCTATTCAGGCAGGGACCTCAATGAAGGGATAAGGATGTCAACCTACCCACAAACTTTCAGTCCAAAATTTATTTACAAGGTATGTAAGGGCAAAGATGGAGCAGAGACTGAAGAAATGGCCAACCAATAACCAGCCCGACTTGAAACTCATCCCATGAGCAAGTATTCATTCCTTACATTATTAATGATACTCTGTTATGCTTGCAGACAAGAGCCTAACATAGCAGTCCTCTAGAGCTTCCTACCAGCAGCTGACTGAAACACGCAGATACCCACAGACAAACATGAGACAGAGGTCAGGGACTCTTATGGAAGAGTTAGGGGAAGAAATGAAGGCCCTGAAAGGGATGGGAACACCACAGGAGAACCAACAGAGTCAACTCTTCTGGACTTCTGGGAGCTCTCAAAACCTGAGCCACAAACCAAAGAAAACACAGGGGCTGGAATGAGGCCCCTGGCTCATATGCAGCAGATGTACAGCTCAGTCTCCATGTGGCCCCCAACAACTGGAGTGGAGGTTCTCCCCAAAGCTGTAGCCTGACTCTCATATCTGCTCCTCCAACAGGGCTGCCTTGTTTGGCCTCAGTCGGAGATGATGCACCTAATCTGGTAGAAACTTGATAAGTCAGGGTAGGGGGGAAACCTAGGGGAGGCCCATCCTCTCAGAAGAGAAGGATACACGGCCTCATTAAGAGGGAAAAGATGCTTGGGATGTTAATTAATTAATTAATTAATTAAAAATAGGGAGAAAGAGTTTATTTGGCAGGTGGAAGTTAATGTGAGGTTGAAGTCCTCCACCAACAAATGATATTACCTAAAGTACATGATACTTCACCATATAGGGAATTATTCCTCAAATTTAGGGTGTCGAAATGAAAGTTTCAGAATTTGTATTTTAACTTATTAGAACCACTTGTCAGTTAGATAAAGGTGAGAAAAAGAAGAGAAAGTAGGAAATTCCAGAATCAACTAAGTAGTTACCAAAATTTACTATTTTAAACTAGAAGAAACAGTTATTTGAATTGGCAGTTTCATATTTCAGCTGATGGGTTTAGCATTGCACACTTAGCTAACTTGTGAAATACAGAGAAATAACCAAAAGCTATTTAAACATCTATTCATGAAATTCTCTAAATTTGTAAGATGACAATATAACACAGAAGTTGCCAGACTTCACCATTCTATAAATTCAACAAAAGAACGTCAGCTCACTGTGGGGGAAAATGACACTAACAGTTACCCAAGAATAAACCTACGTAGTTATGTAAAGCAGGAATAGCAACTATTATTATAAGAATTTAAAAAGATCTTCTTTCAATAGGTCTAGAAGGCAATACTTCCTACCTGTAAGGGAAAAAATTACCATCTGGTACTATGAAGTACAAATATTATGTTATACACTTTGTACAATGGTGTATGTCTACCAGGATTACTTTTTAAGTATCCTATTTAACCAGCAAAATGATAACTAGGAAAAGATTTGTTATCATAATACCATGTACAAGGATGCACAGTCAGAAAAAGGTTGAGAGTGTTTGGTGGTTTGTGTCTTGCAAATACAATTGGTAATATTAGTATACGTTTTATTTTCTTCTTCTTAAATAGAGTGGGCTACTAAATTTTTCAAAAATATTTAAAACCACAATAGAAAATGTAATTAGTTCTGCAGACATGATACTCAAATTAGTCATGTTATCAACACAACCCTATTTTGTGTTTTTTATAGCATTCTTTTTAGTTAGTTTTAAAGTATTTCTTGCTTTTATTCTCATAAAATAATCTGTATTCATCTAGAGTTAGTTACAATTTGTATTGAAAAAGTACTAAATTTTATAATAATTGTGAGATAACTAAATCTAATTAGCTATTAGCTCAGTTTTAAACTAAGTTTTCAGAAGTAACATCCATTAATCTACATTAAAATCAATGTTATTTCAGAATGTAGTTATCTTGTCAGTTTGCAACTCATTCATTTTTCTATACAATTTGAAATTCCAAGCTCAATTGTTGGCCTACTAAAACAGACAATATCACTGTCAGTCACTGTTTTGGAATATTACTAATAAGCAGAACATTTCATATAGAATCCATGTTGAGAAAGTTTCATAATAACAACTCTTTTGTCCCAACACTTTACTCATACATTGATTCAGTTTCTGAGGACACATAAATGAAGAGGGGGATATCCTGCTTGCTAGTCCATGTGGAACCCACATCCCAGTGGAAGACAAATAGGAAAATTTGCAACTTTATAAAGAAGAAGGAATATAATTATAATATAGACTCTGTAGATAATAGAGGCAAATGTTGCAATCCTCTCTTTCACAGTTACTACTTCAGAATTGTGGGTAGTGATTTCCTATGAGAAATGACGTTGGGTTGAAATTATGATGCCTTAAAAAAAGAGGCAATAGGATCAATCCAGAAAATAGAGATAGGAATAGCAATAAGTACAAAGACCATGCACTGAAAATAATTTAAACAGAAAACCAATATAGTTTAAACATGAGAGTTGAAATAGATAAAATAGGTGAAGCCATAGTGGTACTGGGTGAGCCAGAGTGCCAGTGAGTTTGAACTCTGTAAGTAGGCGAATGGGTAATAACTTACTTCAATTACTGAACTCAGTGGTAGACTTTATGTAAAGTGTGGGTTACATCTTTGAAAAATGAATAGTTTTGCCTTTGTGGGAATGACCTTAGAGAGTAAACAGGGGAGGCAACTTTAATGTGAGGTAGCAACTAAATAACCATGGTCGAATTGGAGAGAAGGATGGATATACTTTGCTATATGCATTTGGTATTATGTAGTCCTATAGGCATAATCATCTCAGAGGAACAATCAAAGGGTTGCCTGGGTATTGTTCTAATTAGTGAGAATATAGAAAGTTTATGTAATGATTAAGCAGGATCATAGGAACTTAAGGAAGAACCGAATGAGGATGAAGAAACCATACATTTCTCTTTCATATTTACTAAGGTAAAAATGACACCTAGTTACATTGAAAGTAGAAACAACTGATAATTTCTTACAAACTCTTAAGAATAATTAGTTTAAGTTTGTGATTTTTGTGATTGGAGAATTGGGTCTATCCTCAAATATTGGGGAAATATTAATGTATAAGAGTGAAAAGAGTTAAAAACAAGCATCAGATATTAGAAAATAATATCATAGTGCAGGATGAAATTATGTGGACATATTTAATCAAGTGGTTTTTCATCTCTGTTGAAGATAAAATAAAGGACAATGGAGGAATGTGTTTTCTCTACCCAAGCACAGTGGTAACTAAAAACCAGAGTGCACACCTCCCCAACTCTTATCTATCTCATTTTCTTTTCATGATAATGTTCTACTCTCCTAACTTCTTCTCTTTCATACACAAGACGGAAAAAAAATCACAGAGACTAGGCAAATAAATCACTTCTGCATGCTCATTATGTATATAATAGAATCCTTGTCTGGCAAGAACTGACAGGAGGAAAGTTTCAATTAAGCATTCAGGGTCCAGAAATCTTTGTAATGAACGCTGACATTTATTTACTCCAGAATAACTATGAAATCCTTGATTTGTAATTGCCTCTGTAATTGAAGCATTGGTATGCTATTTAAAAATTTTAATCCCTCAAATTGTGTCCCAGTCCACATTTATGCTGTATTTTAAAATCCTCTTTCTTTTCTTATTCCATCAATTAGTTGTCATATTTCTATTTCCAATTTATTGTTGTTGTATTTTACTAAGTCTTCTATCATTAAATGACCTAGATTTAAATGACTTTAGATCACTTATGTTTAAATTATATCAAATGTTAATAGCTACACAAACATATACACATGTGCATTTTATTGTGTTTTAATGCATTTAAATTAAAATATCCTTATATATTCCATTAAGAGTGGTCTACAAAATTATAATTTATTGGTAAATGTCTATTACTGATAATTCTGTATTTTTATCTTTATTTCCTCTTTTTATTTTCTAGTACTTGTTGATATTTTGTTTTCCCATTGAATAATATAGAAATATTCTTGAGTGAGAATAATACTCAGAATGTTTAATAGTATAAAAATCATCATTCAAGTCATGATTTTTCTTCACTTCAAGTATATTTGAAAATAACAATGGGGCAATATTCATTTTATATGAATTATAAACAAACAAAAGGACTATCTGTCTCATAGCGCATGGTCCAAGAATGGAGACATATGAGATT
The DNA here is from genome assembly GCA_019843965.1 of Rhynchomys soricoides. NCBI lineage: Eukaryota > Metazoa > Chordata > Mammalia > Rodentia > Muridae > Rhynchomys > Rhynchomys soricoides. Next base: position 2,695,088 of record JADRCH010000099.1, on the reverse strand, counting down.
TCTGAGTGGTTTTTGGAAAATAAGAAGTTTTGTGATCTCAGATTCTTCAAAAACAGGGATTTGTTCTTGGATTATGTTTTCTTGTCCTTCCAAGGTAAACTGTGGATAGGAGTGGGTTTATTTCAAATTATTCATTATAATTTACTATTTTTAAACATTTGCAGGCTGCTATAGAAAAATTTGTTTCTTTGCCACATGTGGCTTGCTCACCAGATGTGACCTGCTCTTGTGATTGTATACTGTACTCATGTGACTCTTTTTAACTCTCAGAATATAAACTGTCTGATGATCTGAATTAAGTGGCTATTGCACAAGATGTTTACCTGTTTCAATAACCCAGGTCTCACTTCCTCTAGAGTGGTAAACTCAAGCCTATATTTAATGTTTACTAAATAACAAAATTATAGTTCTTCAAAAACATTATTAACTTCTCTTGAATCATCATGTTATTGACAAATTTTTATTTCTTTAAAGTCTGTTATATCTGTCACAATACATTTTGGGCTAACAATTCACTACTATAAATATATACCTAAAATCATTTTATACTGGTTTTAAGCCACAAATTTATGATTATCTTATGGAATCCTGATGGAACCTTCATCAATCTTTGGTTCAGATTTAAATCAAATGGACCAAAGATATAACTCAATAGATAAAGACATCTGTCCCATAAGCCTGATAATATGAGTTTCATTCTTGGAACCCACATTAACAAAATGCTGTATGCCTTCACAAATATTTGTAATTCCAGCATCATCTCTACTATTGGAAGTGTGGACAACAGAATAATCTATAAGCTCTTGGATCAGCTAACCTGGAGGTTGCAGCAAGGTACCAAAGACACCAGGGTCAACATGGCAGAAAGTGAGCACTGCTTCCCCAAAGATGGCCTCTTACCTCCCAACCCTCTCAATAACTTGTGCACGCATCAGTAAACATGTACTTGTTCTCTCTCTTCTCTCTTCCTCTCTTCCACCCCCCACACAAACAGGAGTGCCCAAAGGTTGTGTAATGATCCTGTGATATTAAAAGGTTTCATACTGCAAGAAGCTCGCCTGCAGCAACAGTAGGGCTGAATGTGAGGTCCCAGATGGAGGACTTGGAGAAGGGACTGAAGGAGCTGAGGGAGTCTGCAACCCCATGGAGAGAGCAACAGTGGCAACTGGCCTGACCCCTTGAAACTCCTGGAGACTGAATCACCAACCAAAGAATACACATGGAGGGACCCATGGTGCTGGCCACTTATGGCAGAGGAGGGTCTTGTTAGCCATCAGGGGGAGAAGAGGAACTTGGGCCAGAGAGTGTTCACCCAGTATAAGAGAATGCCAAGGAGGGAAGACGAGAGTGGATGGGTGGGTGGATGGGAGAATACCCCCATAGTGGCAGGGGGAGGGGAAGGGAATGGGGAGGTCCAAAGGGGAGATCTGGAATGGGGGAAACATTTTAAATGTAAATAAAGTATATAAATAAATAAATAAATAAATAAATAAATAAATAAAATTAAGCAGTGAGGTAAACAACTCAAAACTCATTCAGGAAATCCCCAAAACTGATCAGATTAACAAGGCTTCCTCACTGCCAGAATGAGCAAGAAGGGGTAAGAGTCCTTTTCATACAAGAGAAAGCTGATCTACAAAGAAGACTTTCAGAAGAAGAAATCTGCAGACTCTGCATGAAAGAAGCAGGAACTAGCTAAGCCACCTGGAAGATGTTTAGACCAGAGTTACTAGGACATATTCCAAATTATTGAACTTGCAGGCTGTATAAACTCTAGATTCCCCATATATTATGAGGTGCCATACATGCTGATGTGAACTTCGTTGATACAGCAATCTTACATATGGTTCTATAAATAACCCTTTGCCATACACATGTAAGTAACCCCATTAAAGCTCATTAGCTTACCACATTATACTTTGTTTGTGTCCATACCCATGCTCCATCAGGGATTCTTCTCTGGAGTGAATAGATGTGTGTGTTGTGTCTCTCTAGGAAATATTTTGACAACACTAAATCACTGAAAGAAAGTTTTTTTGTTTGTTTGCTTGTTTGTTTGTTTGGGGTTTTTGTTTTGTTTTGTTTTGTTTAATACTACATTGATGTTCTACATTTATAAAGGTAGATTTCCTTTATATCTAAAGGAATAAATAAGTGAGAAGGTCATTCATAAATTCATTGAGACAAAAGGATAGATATCATATCAGGTAAACCATGAAAATAGTTAAGTAACCTGTAGGACCTCTTGCGTTGTCCCACTGTTTTAATTTATTAAATTTTATCTTCTTTGGATCACCTCTTGGTTCCCAGCATCTACACAGTGGCTCACAACTGTCTATAATTGCAGTTTGAAAGGATCAGAAACTCTCTTCTACTCAATGAATATAAGGCATGCAAGTGCTTCATAGTTTATATATATGTAGCCAAGTCACTCACATAAATACATTAAAAATAAATTAAAATAATATAAACCATATTAATATCAATTATTTATGTTTAATATGGTATTTAAAATCATAAATGATAGTAGTAGAAAATGCTTGAATACTATGTCATGATATTTATCTTGGCATTATTCTTATAGAAATATTAGCATCGTCTAGTAAAATGTGAGACTATAGACTTCTCTCTATATGAGAGAAGGGGAGTGTAGGTAAATGACTATAATTCATGGTTTACCTTATACATTCTGTTATAGTCATATTTTCCCAATGAATTTATGGGTTATATTGCTCTTTATTTCAAAAGGTGGCTGTATTGGGGCAATTAGTCACATGACAATCTTATTCAGGGGGCATCATGGAGCAAGTCACAATCATTCACAGTTCAACAGATGTTAAAGGGACATTATAATTAAAAAGGTACTTGTGGATAATACCTTTTGTAGGGTCCATATTTTCATCTTAATTTTATTCATAAAGAATTTAAGGCCAAGAGTTTTACTTAACTTTTCATAAATTAATTGGCAAGAAGGTATTAAAGGTGGTATGCATCCGATGACTAACTTGACTCCCATGTTCATGAAATCTCATGGGAACAACGAAAGACTTGACAAGGAAGTAACATGAAATTTACAGGATGAAACTGATGAGATTAGCAGGGGTGTGTTTCCTAAATATAGTCATGTTCCTTGATTATATCTAAAAGATTTATATACTAGTGAGAAATCGTAAGTAACCTTACATTAAAAAGGAATAAATAATAAGAAAGACAGATGGCAACAATAACATTCTTCTTCAAAAATATATAGGGTTTGTCAAAAGTAACTTAACTTCAAAAATATATAGGGTTGGGGACATGACTCACAAATTAAAGCACTTGCTAAAAGAGCAAGAAAACCAGAGTTTGTTTAGCAACGAACCACATGAGATAGGGTGGGAGTAGAATATTGTTTGTAATTCCAACCTCAGACAGCGGTGAGAGAATCAGCTTCAGAGCAAAGTTGGCTGGCAACATTAAATGTATTGGCAAGCATAAAGTCTGACTGAGGAGAGATTCAAAAAGAATGAGGTAGTGAATTATCTAGGCACATTGTAGACATAAATCCCCGCAAGCCAAGTTATATATACTGTATGTGCACACACTTATGCCTTGGTCCGTTGGTTTCAATTTACACAGATTCAAACAAACAAACAAAAAAACAAACAAAAAACAAAAAACCAAACCAAAAACAAACAATACTTGAAGAGTATAGCTCAATTGAAGAAGTTCCTGAATTAGATTGAATACTGGAAAGTCAGTGGGGCATTTTCTTGGTTGAAGATGAAGAAGAGACTAACCCACTGTGGAGATTGCCACTCCTAGGCAGGTAGACCTGGGCTATATAAGAAAGTAACTTAACATGAGCCTGGAGGCAAACCAGTAATCAGTATTGCCAAGTCATCTCTGCATCAGTTCCTGCCCCTGTTTCCTTGGTTAATTGGATGATGGGTTACTACCTATAAAATGTAACAACCCTCCCTTCACCCATGCTTTTCTCTTCTGAGTGTTTCACCATAGCGAAGGAGAAAAATATAGGAGAATTATGTGAATATGTATAAACATAAGCACACTGCACATACAGAAACATAGAAAACTTGTAGTTGTTACAGCCAAAAATGTTATTGAAAATTTTAAAATAGTATTTAATTATTTCATGTATTTAAGTGTTTGTCTGAATGTATACTTGAGCCACACACATATCCGGTGCCCAAGCCGAACTGAAGAGGGTTCCTGTTTGCCTGAAAATGTAATCTTCCATGTTGGTACCAGGGCATAGGTAACTGGTTCCTGTGAAATAGGAGTTAGTGCTTTTAACTGTATATCCATCTCTCTAGCTGATAGAAATGTTATTTTTTAGGTCTGGGTAGTTTGAGAGATAGGCTCTTGCTTATTATCAAAGGTACTGCTTGAATAATTATGTAACATAAAACAATTATGAAATTCAGACAGACTGCAAAAGTCATGGCAGAGAGCCGGAAGCGTAAGTTAATTGTGGGACAAAAAGCCAAAGTAAGTAGAGGCCAAGTGTATAGATGTGATAACACAAGCATGACCGTCGAGAGAGACCAGCATCACAGTGGAAAGTGTTGGAACACAAATAGCAATAAGGTGCTACGGCACTGTTTCGACTCACTATGATTTTCATCATTTTTAGAATACTAGAAAGGATATATCCATTTAACCAAGAAAGCTACTGTCTGAGTTTGACCAAGGTCAAAGTCATTAGTTCGACTGGAGCTCTGAGTGCAAAGTTCAGCAGGACTCAGCCCAGTATTGGTATCCAGGATGCTTGGGCACCTGCAAAAGAATTAATTGGTGACCCAGCACTAATTGGAGAGCAGCCCAGCCAAGATCATTAGACAGCTGATTTTCTAAAATGTGTCTGTTCATTCCAATTAACATTTCAAAATCTTTAGTCTTTAGATTGGCTTCCTGTTGTTCAGAAAAGGATGTGGCAAAATCTGTGGAGTGATTTTTGAAAGGAAAAAAAGTTTTAGTTTACTGATTAGAATTTTAGTTTAATGCTCATTCAACGTAAGCATGCAAATTGAAACTAATTACTTTACATGACTATTAAGTATCCAACCTAATAATTTATATGTAGAACTAATAATTGGTGTAAAGAAAGCTCTGTGCTGTTGCATAATTTTATAGATAGACATTTCCCATATATGTAACCAAAATTGAATCAGTAGCTTTAATCACAAGTAGAATCGGTTTACTGTTCTATACACCAAGTAATAAAATTTTACTTCAAATTGAGCTTTTTGAAATATAGTAAGTCCATAAATGTTTGTATATTTTTGTGTCTATGTGTAAATCTATGTGAATACTTACCTGCATCCAAAGAGAGATATATGTAGTTAACAGTTTTTCAAAAACTTAAAAACATTTCTTTTTCCCTCAATGATTTTTTGATTTTCAATTTAGGACAGAATACTATTTGAAACCCAAAATTATCAAAAAGAGCAAAATAATAATTTAGTATTTTCCAGAAATACATTCTTGTAATTATAACTTTTAGTTTTATTGGGAAAAGAAGCTTAGTTGAAATATTAATATGGTAAGATTATCTTTTATTTAGTTCAACTGAAATTTATAGAACAGTTACTTTACCCCAAGCTGTATACCCAAACCACATTCCAGACTGCCTGCTAATTAAAAGAAACACATAAGCAAATAAAAAACATTTGTTCTAACACAGTTCTTCTAGTCTAGGATGGGAGGCAGGCATGTAAATAACCACCCTGTAATAAAATGTGCTCAATATCCTACATTATCCTAATCACAGGAATTAAGTGCAATAGACTTATAAAGGATGGAGAGAGACATCCAGTCTGTGGAAAAAAGCCAATGGGTTTTGGCAAGACCTTCAAAGAGGAGTTGACAGTCAAGCTGACCCCTGAAAACATCATTAGATCTCCACTTGGCTGAGAGTGAAATGTGAAAAGGAAAGAGAATGCATTTGCAAAATATATAATGTGGTCATTTGAGGGAGACACAAAGTGACACAGATTCCCCCTAAAGTGCAGGGTCTGACTGTAATGCTGGCATATTGCCAACACTGCATAACCAAACAGTATTCCAGACATAGCGTAGCAGTAAGGAAGATACTTTAAGTTTAGCAGCAAATGAACCTTTGTGTCACCTATGGATCCTTCTTTAGTTTATAATATTTTTTTTCTTTTGGGAAACATTATTACAGTTGATAAGCAGTTACTATACTGCTACAGAAGCAAGAATCAGAAAATAATATGGACAGTCACTTCTAACTATTGATCAAGTATGTATGATAGTCTCAAAATTCATTGAATAAACATAGCCCAATTTAGCATAAGAATGATCGTAAAGTAACCTACAAAGGACTTGTAAAATTATGTCATATCCTTTGGAAACCTTTCTCATGTAGTAATCCTCTAATCAAAGATAGAACTTTAATTTTTACACATGGCAAATTTTAACATCATAGGGGTAATAATATGTACAAAGTTCCTGTGTAATACCGAATTTGTTTGGCTTTAAAGTCCAAATCCTCTGAACTTAAGGATTACTGTTGTTTTTCTAAATAACATAGCTGAGATTCATCTATATAATTTAAAATTTAAAAATAATTCCATTCATTGCCTGATTATCATTCCCATGAAAAGGGAGATTTAGAAGTAGTAAAAACATTATGATGATGATCATAGTGTTAGGGTTAGGGTTAGGGTTAGGGTTAGGGTTAGGGTTAGGGTTAG